>JAWQFJ010000191.1:5000-22500 GCA_034096865.1 Theodoxus fluviatilis | reverse complement strand
CATACAAGCTGTGTAATGATATGCGTATGTCACTAACCAATAGGCCATACAAGGTGTGTAATGATATGCGTATATCACTACCCATTAGGCCATACAAGCTGTGTAATGATATGCCTATGTCACTATCCAATAGGCCATACAAGCTGTGTAATGATATGCGTGTCACTAACCAATAGGCCATACAAGCTGTGTAATGATATGCGTGTCACTAACCAATAGGCCATACAAGCTGTGTAATGATATGCCTATGTCACTATCCAATAGGCCACACAAGCTGTGTAATGATATGCCTATGTCACTATCCAATAGGCCATACAAGGTGTGTAATGATATGCCTATGTCACTACCCAAGTTGACTGAATGACTGAGATACATTAAGCTCTCAGTAGCACAACTTGGCCAAACTGTTTTGACCCACATTTTGATAAGATTTACATCCCAATTTAAAGGAACTATTTATCTATTTTGCTTATAGCTTTGAGAAATTAATACCATTCTTTGATTTTGGTTTCTTTGTATAAATGCCAGTATTAAAAAAAATAAACCAAAGAAATCAATGGTGGACAATGGTATTAGGTGCAAAAGATCTCTCTCTGACCAGCCAATCAGAACACTGCATCAGCCACAATGGTGATAAGTTCATCAGACTTCGAAGTACATGTACATTATCATTGATGTCAATGTCGACCTTCAGACAATTTCCATAAGTCCCAAAATCACTTACTTCAAGTCAAGACATTGGTAAAATAGGTGTAAGCAATGCTCAATTAGAACATGACTATTGATGTCCAATTTGAAACTTCTTTTCTACCCTGGCTCCATCATGTCTTCACTCATGCATAGCAGAGAAAGGCAAAACAGCATGATTCTAAACACAGAGACATGAAAACCCAAAACATATTCAAGTAATATTTTTAGTTCCTTACAACCAGAATCAAACATAAACTGTTACCAAGACAACACTGAAAAAATAGATGCTTAAGTTTAAAACTCACTTGATAGCGCAGGTACAAGCTTGCTGATGTCTGGAATTCGCATTCGTTTTCTCATGCCAATCAGGAATGGCGTCATGTAGCTAATGAACTTGATGAGTTCCACTTGTCTTTTCACTTCCAGTTTGTTGCAAAGGTGATTTCTTATGAGCTCTTCGTGCATCTGTAGCCGGGTCTTCAGCCTCTCATAGCCTGTGTGATCAATGCTGTCATCTAACATGCGGACAATTGAGGAGACCAGCCAGTTGGGTTCTGCAATGTACATATCATGCTGGTGGGTAACGCGTTCTTGGTAGAAGGTCATGTGCATGCTGAGCTCATCAACATGACTCATGAAGAAACGTTTTTCTTCAGCCATCTCAGCATCTCCTGGCTGTTCCACTGGCAGCTTGTCGTACACATGAGCATAATCTGGATCCTTGCAGATGTCTAGCAAACCTGTCAACAGAAAACAGTTACATTTATGTGAGGCATCTTCAACATGAAAGAAATTGAAACAATGTGATTGCATTAAATATCCAAAAACAGAAAGCCATCCACATGTCTAAGGAATGTTTCAACAAGAACAATTATTTAATAAGATGGTCAAGCATGCTCATGGTTCCTCTGTCATGCAAGCTCATTAAGCTAGCTAGCTTTAAAAAATACACATTGTTTCTAGATCTCAAACAATAGTGCATAATTATTCTTCAAATAGTACATCAACATTCCTCCAAAACTTTCGTTGTAGGAGAAGAATCCCGAGAGGGAAGATGCACTCCCAACTATGAATTCCAGCCAGTCTACATTAGACTATTATATCTGCTGTTTTAATTGGGAAAGTTTTTCTGACAATACTGTATGTTCCCCCAATTGCCAACAAGAAGGGCAAAGCCCATACGTCTCACATGCTTGACCTTGACCTTTACATGACCTTGACCTTAAGGTGACCTTCAAGGTCAAGGTCAAACAACTAAACCTAGCAATGGCATCATACACTAAGAACTGCTTTACACATTTTTCCTACCAAAATACATGTGACCTTGACCCAAGGTCAAGGTCATCCAAGGTCATGCAACACAAAGTTGTTAATTCAAGACATAGGAAGCACAATGGTGCTTATTGGCACTTTCTACCATGAGATATGGTCACTTTTAGTGGTTCACTACCCCATTTTAGTGGTTCACTACCCCATTTTGGTCACATTTCATAAGGGTCAAAGTGACCTTGACCTTGATGATATGTGACCAAATGTGTCTCATGATGAAAGTATAACATGTGTACTACTATGTTATGAAGTTTGGAAGAGTTATCTTCCATAGTTCAGGGTCAATGTCACTTCAAAATATGTATACAATCCAACTTTAAAGACTTCCTGTGACCTTGACCTTGAAGCAAGGTCAAGTCACTATGTATGTTTTTTTACGCCGTGTCATCATACACCATCATGCCAAATTGGGTGTTGATAGACTTAATAGTCTCCGAGAAAAATCCAACGTTAAAGTTTTTCACGGACGCCCGGACGCCCGGACACCCGGACGGACGACACGGGTGAGTACATAGACTCACTTTTGCTTTGCATGTGAGTCAAAAATGATACAACTGTTGGCGACGTCAGTGACTTTGTCCATAACATAGAAACCACAGTGCCACAAGCGATTCAATACATGCTTCTCGACCAGAGTACTGCTCAGGTAGCAGCAGTATGTAAAGTGTGTCATACAGTGTAATCTTGTTGAGGGAAATACAAAACGCCCATTAAATTGGTTCAATGTTCAAATAATATCTTTTTGTCAGAAATGGAAGAGCACAGAAAAATCTACAAGGTCAACCCAAGGAAAGTCAAATGTATTGGCAACATAGGTGGAAGGGTGTTGAAAGAATGTTGCAAGTTTGGTCACTTTTCAGATGCCCTTAAATCTGCATAGCGTTCCTAACAATTGGAAATCAGTTGTTGTACCAGTGCCCAAAACACCCCAACCATGTGTTTTAAATGACTATAGATTGGTAGCTCTGACATCCTTGGTTGGTCAAGTCTGGGAGAAATTGGTATTGTGACATCTGCTTAGTAATTGTGTGAGCAAATTAAACCCACTCCACTTTGCTTATCAGTGTAAATGATGCTTTATATTTTGGTATGTGCATCTTGACTGAGACCATTCATCATAATAATAATAATAATAATAATAATAATAATAATAATAATAATAATAATAATAATAATAATAATATATAAAAAAATAAAAATAAAAATAAAATCTTTATTATGTATCTTTTATAAAGAAAATTATTTATGGGAAATTTCACCCCCGGTCACCACTGTGCAGTGCCCAGTGACCGGTTTTATTCTTTGGTAGGAGAGGCAATGTGGGTTAAGCACCCTGTCCAAGGATGCAACTCTAGGATCTGTGCAGCTTCGAACAACACATCCATCAGCCGCAAGTGACTGCAAGTCAAACGCTCTAACCACTAGGCCACAGAGCCCCACATTCTCTTTGACTTCTCATTGGCCTATAACACCATTCAGTTACATGCATATTTTAACTCAATGGACTATATACAATCACAGGTTCAACTGACAGTAGCTTCACCAGAGGTGGCCCCAAGCAGCCACAGAGGCTAGAACATCACGGTCAGGTGCAAATTCTTTTATTGTATTTTTCACATTTTCATCTGCAAAACGTGGATGTCATTTGGAAGACCTATGTACTTGACAAAAAATGTAATTCCAAACGTTTACTTCTTTTTCCAAAGCTTTCCACCTCCTCAGTTTTTGAAATAATTCTTTTTTAAACATTACCCTATTCGAGTCATTCATATGAGTAATGAAAGAGAAGGAAGGTTGGAAACAAGCTGTTATCAACTCATTGTGTTTCCACTGGTGCACCTCATTGGTCTTGTACATCCTCTAAACAAACGACTAAAAGTGTACCAGACAACTCTTATATCTTTAAGTTTGCTGAAGATTTGCACCATTTTGAGTCTCATATCAAATCCAAGAGATGAGGTTCAGCACAGTGGAAAAATGTCCTCCTTTGTGCCATGGTGTGAAAATCACTACCTCCACTTGAATGTACATGTACTACTTTCCTTGAAGTGGAGAGCACGGGGCTGGGAGGCATAGGTATGCATGGAGGTGGAGTGTTGGGGTGGGGGACTGGTGAGATTGGGGGCATTGTGTGGCCCCCCTCCTGCTCTCCTTCCATTTCCCAGAAGGGCTCTCAGCATGTACAGCCTGAACCATGGATGACATGGTTTGCTGCTGAAGACGTTCCTTCAAAACTGCTAGGGCAATGAAAATCCACCAGACAAAGAAAGGCTGCCTGAGGAGGAAGCAATGCGTCGGCCCAACCAATGCCAAAGGACCTTGTAAGACAAATTAAGGTGCAGAGGACCAGGTGACACACCACAGTATCCCTCTACCCTGGGCTGACTTCTCTTCTCCAGGTGAGCAGGAGACCAAGCAGCACATGGCCAAAAGCAAACAGCCTCTCCACTTGGGCCCAACTCAACATGGACCCGGCCAAGATTCTGCAGGCATCAATGTGTGACCCCATTGACAGGAAACAGCAAGTTATGCCAGAGATCATATACAATACCTGTGCTGAGCACTTCAGGACTGAGCCGTGGAAGAAGGAATGCCCACCTAAACAGGCCAACAGGAGACAGGTTGAGAAAGGTCACCTCAATGCAGCAGCAGCAGCAGCAGCAGCTGAGAGACAGCTGAGATCCACCCCTTAGAATGAGAAACCTGGCATCAGGACACTCCTGAGCAACATTCGGAAGAGAATTCAGACTCTGGCATAGGCCAAATACGAAAGAGCCAAGAGGAAACGGCATAGAGCATATTTAACAGAAATGTATATGCCTTTGCAAGGAAGATACAGCAGGGAAAGAAAAGCAGGAGCCTTGATGTTCCACAGGAGTAGCTTGAGATGTACCTTCGCTGCACATATAACGACCCAAGAAGATCTTTGCCTTTGCCTTTCATCTAGGGACTGCCCAGACCACCCCAGCCGGGTGTCCCCCTTAAATGCAGGTAGCTAAGACTGTTTGAGGTCTGAGGGGTCATCCAAAAGGCAAAAAGCTGTAGTGCATCAGGAGGAAATGGTAGTCCCTATCACCTCTACATGAAATGCCCCGAGGTACTTCGCATACTCTGGGGGCTCCTACAGGTGGCTTGGAGGAAAGAGGTCATACCTCAGGAATGGTGCTTCATGGAGGGGGTCTTCATACCCAAGGAGGAAAACTCAAGGGAAATAGGCCAGTTCTGCCCCATCTCCTTGCTCAACACTGAAGGCAAAATCTTTTTTTCCATCCTGGCAAAGAGAATCACCATCTATGTGACCACCAATGGCCTTATCGACACATTTGTCCAGAAGGCAGAGGTTCCAGGCTTCCCAGCATGCAGCCATGATCTAGAACATGATCAATCAAGCCAAGCAGGACAAGACAGAGCTCCATGTGGTATGGTTGGATCTGGCAAATGCATATGGCTCGGTGCCCTTCGCTTCTTTTGGCTTCTGAAGCAGGTGTCAAACGTTCTTATGCCATACTTTGGAGCCTTTTGGATGCTTTATGCTGCCACCAGCTACCAAACTGAATGACAAGCTCAGGAGGTAGGGATACCGATGGGTTGTGCTGTGTCACCTATACTGTTTGTCATGGCAAAAAATGGAGGTCATTATAAAGGGTGCCAGAGACTCTGTCAGGGGTGTGCAGCTGGCTCCAGGACAGACACTTTCCCCACTACATGTCTTCATGGAAGGCATCACCATCCAGCCTCCAGACCAGGATGGTGTGGAACATGCTTTGGTGTGCCTGCAGCTGCTGATTCTGTGGGCAAGAATGAAAGTCAAACTTCAGAAGAGCCAAAGCTCTCAAAGGAAAGGAAGACCACCAACAGCAGTTTCAGGGTGGATGGCAAGCCACAGTGAAGGAGGCACCAGTCATTAACTTGGGCCAGTGGTACTCATGCCCCGTCACTGACTGTCACAGAGGCATGGCGATTGAGAAGACTGCTAAAGCTGGGTTAGAAGCGAAGTTGCTTGCCTGGGTGGCTCCAGTTAATTTTCATCCCACAATTCTTGATTTCTTGGAACCAGATTCGGAACTCTCTCACGTTAAAAGAAGACTTAAAACAAATCTTTTAAAGGCTGAACTCTTATACCTCAGTGAACAATGAGCATACCTGTGGGTGTGAAGTTTTGCACATTATAAGAATCCACACATACACACATACATACAACTCCTCTGGCCTCTGCAGATCTACGAGGTGGCAGTAACCAGGGTTGAAGCCATCAAACCCTGCATCAGCACCTTTACCAGGAAATGGCTAGGAGCCCCATGTACACTCACATCCTCTGTCCTCTACAGCTCTTCAAGCAAGTTGTGGAAGAATTCAAGGTCAGCAAGACTCCTCTCTTCATGATGCTCCGTAACAGCTGACCAGGTTATGACCATGATGCCCTTCCAGACGTCTTAATGGGCAAGAAGTGGGCAGTGGCAGATGAGGTTGCCTTTGAACCTAGGAACTCCAGCTGAAAGAAGTTATAGGGGGTACCCACACAGACAGGAGTGGGATTGCTCTTCACACCAAGAAATGGTTCTCCTTGGAGGATCCCACTGGGAGAACATTGTGGCCCAGGAAATCCGGAGAAAGAAGGAGGCTCAGCAGGGACATTGGACCTGATCGGAGGACACAGCCAAAAAACTCTAAACTGTAAAGAGCTGTGGCATATGGACTAACTTCCTCATTTTCATCATCCTTGCAACCTATGACCTGCTACCATCACCAGTCAACTGCCACTTCTACGAGTGACTCAGGCCTCCAGTGAAAGGGCAAAGGCAGTCTGGAGCATATTCTTGCAGGCTGCCCAAAGTCACTGGGGAGATACACATGGCAATACAACCAAGTTCTACAGGCTCTGGCGGATGCTGCAGAAGTCTGTTCCAGCCAAACAAAAAAATAGCAGAAGAAGCAAGTCACAGAAACTGCGTTTCTTTGGGAAGGGGAATGAGCTATTTATTTACAGGGAACAGGGCACCAACCACCTCAGACACCGCTAAAGCCAGGTATACAGTGGGAACTTGGCATGGGTTTGAAGGGAAGACAAGGCATTCCCAAAGCAACCATTAGGTCCAACCAGCGACCAGACAAGGCCATCTGGTCCAGGAGGTCCAGAAGTTTCATACTGGCTGAGCTGACAGTGCCTTGGGAGGGCAACATGTCCAGGGCCCAGGAAAAGAAAAGTTCATATATGAGGACTGTCGTGTGGGGAGTGTGGGTGGGACTGCAGAATATTCCCAGTCAAGATTGGCTGCAGAGGCATTGTTGGGGACTTTGCCATCTGCTTTTTACAATGCCTGGGGGCAGGGTCCAGGGCCATGAGAAAGGTGACATGGCTGCTGCAGGAGATGCTGAAGCTGCCTCACTGTGGGTGTGGCAGTCCAGCAGGCGCAACTAGTGGACACTCCCCAGTGGCATTCTGCACTTCTTGGGGCCGCCCATGGTCGAGCTACTGGAATAGGCTAGACATAAGCTCACTGACCTTCTCACCAGACTAGACAGAAGCATACTGACCTTCTCACCAAACTAGTCAGAAGCGTCCTGACCTTCTCACCAGACTAGACAGAAGCATACTGACCTTCTCACCAGACTAGACAGAAGCATACTGACCTTCTCACCAGACTAGACAGAAGCATACTGACCTTCTCACCAGACTAGACAGAAGCATAGTGACCTTCTCACCAGACTAGACAGAAGTGTACTGACTTTCTCACCAGACTAGACAGAAGTGTACTGACTTTCTCACCAGACTAGACAGAAGTGTACTGACTTTCTCACCAGACTAGACAGAAGTGTACTGACTTTCTCACCAGACTAGACAGAAGTGTATTGACTTTCTCACCAGACTAGACAGAAGTGTACTGACCTTCTCACCAGACTAGACAGAAGTGTACAGACTTTCTCACCAGACTAGACAAAAGCATACTGACCTTCTCACCAGACTAGAAAGAAGCATACTGACCTTCTCACCAGACTATACAGAAGTGTACTGACTTTCTCACCAGACTAGACAGAAGTGTACTGACCTCACCAGACTAGACAGAAGCATACTGACCTTCTCACCAGACTAGACAGAAGCATACTGACCTTCTCACCAGACTAGACAGAAGCATAGTGACCTTCTCACCAGACTAGACAGAAGCATACTAACTTTATCATTAGACTAGATAGAAGCATATGGACCTTCTCACCAGACTAGACAGAAGCACACCAACCTTCTCATTAGACTAGACAGAAGCACACCAACCATCTCATTAGACTAGATAGAAGCATACTGATCTTTTCACCAGTCTAGGCAAAAGTATACTGACCTTCTTAGCAGTCTAGACAAAAGCACATCAACTTTCACACTAGACAGTAGACTAAACAGAAGAATATCAACCTTCTCATTAGACTAGACAGAAACATATTGACATTCTCACTAGACTAGACAAAAGCAAAACAACATTCTCACCAGGCAAGACAAGAGCCTCCTTCTCCTCGTCCTTCTCATCCTCCCTCCTTCCTCCTCCTCCCACCTCCTCCATTCTTAGTTCAGTACTTCCCAGGACCAGGGGCTGTGATGTGGATTCAGAAAACTTCGTCATATGAGGATGACTATCGATCCAAGACCCTACAAGAGCCACAGATTTTGATCTTCACACAACCATCAACTCAAAGAAATTTCTGGTCAGAAGCAATTAGCTTGTCGCCCACAACTAAGCCAGAAAAAACATGTGACTCTGTAACATGGTGCACTGCTGTACTTGTGACATCATCTGTGGAGACAAACATTACTTGCAACCAGGTCCTACAATGGGTCAGAAGCAACTACACCAGCTGCTCAAGCCATCTCCTGCATCTCATCAGATGCCACAGAGGCAGTCCTGATGCATGGTCTGTAGGGGAGACTAGACAGATGTTCCATCAAAGTCTTGAAATCTCTCCACTGTCTCCCTGTGATGGAGAGAGTCAATTTTAAACTGGACGTAATAGCCTACAAATGTTTTAATGATTTGGCCCCTGCGTATCTCCAACACATTGCACCACAGTACAAATCCACCAGATTTCTACCATTTTCTTCAGCTTTCCTGCTGAAACAGCAGAGGGCAACCAAGTGCAGATTTGGACAGAGGGTATTTTCCTATGCTGGGGCTCTTGTCTGGAATGCCCTACCTGTCAAACTCTGATCATGATTTAAGTTGAATGCTTTTAGATTAGAACTAAAACGCATCTCTTTGCAAAATACTACAAGTGACTCATAATAGGTGTGCACTGCAAGGACTTAGTAGGAGCCTGAACCAGTGCTTTACAAATACAAATCATGATGATGATGATGACGACGACGACGACGACGACGATGATGATGATGATGATGATGATGATGATGATGATGAACAGAACTACTGTCATGGCTAGCTCCCCATTGCACATGGATGAGCACTGTAGTTAACTTGACCACACCATTTTTTCATTTCTGTGTGAGTGTTCTCATGGGCAATCTTCAAGAACCCAGACAGCCACATTTGGCTCAGCGAAAGCTCATTCACAAATTCAAATTTCAATACCCATGTTTCCAGAGTGAATAAAGATCTCAGATTCATTACAAGTGATTCCTATGCTGACTGTGCCTCTTTCACCTTCAAAGACTTTTGTGAACTCTTTTATTTAAATGACTTATTGCGTGACTTTTGTTTGTCCACTTTCCCACCTGATGAAGGAGAAGATGGCAAAAGGTTGTGAAATAAGACATTGCGAATTACAAAAATTTCACCTCCGAAATCACACATACTCTCTCTCTCTCTCTCTCACACACACACACACACACACACACACACACACACACACACACACACAACACGCACACACACACACACACACACACACACATAACACGCACACATACACACACACACACACACACACACACTTGCAGCCTCTCTCTTGTCTCTCAGTAATCAATTTCATCTTTCAATATACGAGTGCCAAAGAGCACTAAAACAATTGTGCAAATGTGACTAGCCCTCTCAGACTGAATCAGCCTGGCTCTATGGTCAAATAGAGATAGACCAAATTTTCCTCCGATTTATTTCAGAATTGAAGCACACAACAGATTGATAAATGTGATGACGCACAATGATACATACAGCTGAGTAGGCAGCCTGTGAACCACCTGTGTAGTTTGCATACACTGTATACATGTTCAAAGCAAAACACATTATAAAAGTAGGAGACACTGACATTTACTTGACTAGTGTGATGGGGCAATTTTTTCGGGCCATTGGATTTTGCTTTCAGGCAAGTTACTTTTCAATCTTCTTGCCCGAATGGGCACGTGGTTTTGAGAAGTTGTGTTGGACCCTGTGAGCATTCAAGATTTTGCTGCATGATGTTGTTTGAACAAAGCTCATTGATGCAACTAATACACACCTGCACTTGTGAATTCTGTCAAGAGAATCTTCTTGGTTTCAGGCTTTCCATTTGAGTTGACATCAAGGTTGGACCTCCAGCGCTCTGAGAACTTTGTCCGCTTCTCCCTTGGTATGTATGCTCCATGCCATAATGCCTTCATCATGTAATCAACTCCAGTAAGGATCTGCCCTACACGGGTGTCCATGTAGGCTGGGGGCAGCTGGACAGAACTGCTCTGATCATAGTTCACCTCCAGTGAGAGATGAGGTGTTTGGTGGAGTGCATAAATCCCAAGGGTCAGTTCCCGTATGATCTGGTGCAGCTCTCGATAATCCATCGGTAGAACATCTGGACATTCCTGCCACAGATAAAAAGAGAGTTCAACTTGAACTTCAAGTAAATAATCACACTTTTTCAGTATTGTTAGAGAAAATTCATCTGTAAGGAGTTCTCTAGAATGCTCAATGTCAGGGAATTAAGGTAGATCTAATGATTCATCTGTGGGGTAAAAGGGTGGATGAAATCTATGAGTGTCATGGTCTTTGACAATTAGCTTGAGGGAGATAAATGATTGCAGTATGTTCAGCCATTTGGTACTTGTTAAAATTAGGCATTGACTCTCCCCATTTGGACAAATAATCATGGTCTGGACCTTGGAAGGAGGTCCTATAGTATTTTTACAGATTTCGTGATTTTGTGTGTGTTTGTGATAAGACAACACAAAAAAAGTTTTGTTTCTGGTCACCTACCGCCCCTAACTTTTGCTGCTGATCTACACTTTTTCTTTAGCTGTTGGAAAAAACAAACACGCACAAAGAAATAGTGTACACATAAATTCTATTTGAACATCCTTCTCTAGAATAGACAATAACATTTCACGTGTATGAAACATCACTTTCCTACTGTCAAGTGAAAGAATCTGTGAAATATTATCTAAGCTGCTTTACTAAGGGGTAAGAGAAAATGGAGATGGATTGGCCATGTACTGAGGATGGACAACGATTCCATTCCGAAAGTGGCACTCCGATGAACTCCAGAAGGCAAGAGAAAGCGCGGGAGACCCAGGCAGACTTGGAGATGCACAGTGGAAGGGGAGATAAAAGACCTCAACAACTCCTGGGCGACCCTGGAAAGGCTTGCAAGCGACCGAAAACAGTGGAGAACCTTTGTTGCTGCCTTACACGCCACCCGGCGTAAAAGACAGTAAGTAAGTAAGTAAGTTTACTAAGGGGTGGTGGTAATAGTGCCACTGCCAGAGGGGAAGATCAAGTGCTGCCTGCTGGAATTTGTTGGGGATAATTTGCACCACTTTAGGGCTTCCTTAAGACAGTTTTTATAGCACTTGCATGGTGCGCCTTGCTCCCTCCTACACTGTGTCAGTTTGCCAAAGAATTGCCGTTATAGCGACCTCCTTGTCGCATCTGATGATTCCTAAGTTTCCCTTCTCACGTTGTTAAACTTGAGTGCTGCGTTTTTGGCATTGACAACACAGCACTCTCCTTCCTGAAATCATATATCTCAGAATGTAGGCAGACTGTTTTGATCCAGGGTATTGCTTCTGATCCTGCCCCGCTAAATTACGGAGTCCCACAGGGCTCAGTTCTGGGTCCTCTGCTGTTTCTACTGTACACCCAACCACTTTCCAACGTAATTGACAGTCATTCGTTCTCTCACAGTGAATTTGCTGATGACACGCAACTCTACAACTCCACTCATCCCAGTCAAATCCAACCTCTTCTCTCTGCAAGCGAACTTTGTATTTCTGATGTGAAACAGTGGATGACCCAGAACAAACTTAAACTTAATGATTCAAAGACTGAAGCTCTCCTGGTTGGTGGTAGAGGCGAATTCGGTCAGGCCCTGAAACTAACCATGGGTCAGAGTGAGAAAGAATTCTCAAAGTCTGTTAGAAACTTAGGTGTCATGTTCGATGATGATCTTTCTATGAGAGTTCATGTGAACAAAGTTTGCCAGTAAGCTTACTACAAGTTAAGGAAAATTAGCACTATTTGTCCCTATCGTTCACAACAGGCCACTCAAACCCTTGTCACTTCCCTTGTTCTGTCCCGCCTTGATTATGGAAATTCTCTTCTTGCCGGCATTCCTAACACTCTGCTAAACAAACTGCAAAAAGTCCAAAACACTGCTGTTAGATTAGTTTTTAGATGTCCCAAGAGAACTCCCACATCCAAACTCCTTCGTGCACTGCATTGGCTTCCTGTCGCTCAGAGGATAGAGTATAAGCTAGCCACTATGTGCTCCAACTTCTTCAATCAAACTGCACCACACGCACTCAAAGAAATTCTCACTGTCTACACCCCCACTAGAAATAACCGTTCAGCTGCAGACACCAAAACGTTAAATGTCCCCCGTCGCAAAAAGAAAACCCAAGGACAGCGAGCTTTTTCTTACATCGGCCCTGTAACGTGGAATAGTCTACCTTTCCCTGTCCGTCACTGTGATTCCATGTCCCAGTTCAAAACCTCCCTCAAGACACACCTGTTCCGGTCAGCCTTTCCTGACGAGCAGTGAAGTGCTTCACAAGGCGCCTCTTTTATGTTTCGTGTTTTGTTTATTGCCTGCTACTTAATTAATTGTATTGTATTTAATTTTTCTTTTATTTCAACTGTACAGTGTGCGAGTGTTAGAATGCTTTGTATGAGTGTAGACTTTCTCATTGTAATCGCCATGAGCTTGCCTATTAGGGAAGGTATGTGCGTAGAAATAGCCTGTATTATTATTATTATTATAGCATGTGCTTCTCTCCCATTCTGATCACATAACCAGATCACTGCAGCGGAGCCTTCAGCAGCACTGCTACCATGTATATCGACTTTGCACTGTCGAGAATTACAGTGTTGGCATTTGGTCCTGCCATTAGATGCCCAGATTGGTTGGTTGGTTGGTTGGTTGGTGTTTTACCGCCTATCAGTCTTTGTAGGCTATGTGAGGCCATTAAGCACGAACATTTTTAGAACAGTTTAGAGTAAACGATAATCAAGTCACAGTGTCCCTAGTTATTCACTTCTTATGAATCGCATAGGGAGACGCAGTGGGTCAATTCTTACCCCGAACCCACAGGGGGATAGATGCCCAGAGCAGAGCATATAGCATTATGGGCTTGTAGTTAACGCTTGTATGGGTTTGCAAGAGATGAGTCCATTTGAGTTTTGCTGGAGGACAGCATATGGAGCCATCTTGTTTATTGCGCTGATTCTACAGACTGGTTTGCAAGGCTCAAGCGTGGAATCAGGACACGGATCATGAATATTAAGGAAGACGCACGAGCTAACACTGCATCTTCCTCTCTTTGGATGGGCACTGCAGCCTTATAAACCTAACTGATCACAGAGATCGAGTATTTTTAGGTGTAGACTGGGTGTAGATGGGCTGAGACTGGGGATCCTGTGACTGAGGCTGGAACAGAATCAGTTCTGTTGGTGTTGGAGTTGTCTCGCTTGGTTGCAGGGAGGCTGGTGTATGAGACATGAACTCCAGTGGCTCCTGGGACTCAACCATAGATGACTGCTGGAACAGGTGATCTGGGGGTTGTAAGGGTGGCTGATTATCTCTGCAATGGAGATGGTACCTGTTCCTTCTCACTATGCCACTTTCAGACTGCACAAAATAGGATCACTTTGCTGGAGAAGCAGGACTGATCACTACAGCTTTGGAGTCTGTTGGTGTCTTGACCCAGACTGATTGTCCAGTTGGAAGGCTTGGCAGTGGTTTTTACTCAATGCCATTTGTCACAGCCCCTCCACTGCACTTGCGCAGATGTCATAGATGAGCACGAGCCACAGCAGTTTTGGGAGGAAGACATGCCGGAAAATCCATATTTTGAACTTTCCTTGCAGGGAACATTTGTCTATCTTCTCTAGCCCTGCCTTTGTGGTGTCCCTAGTCTCCCTAGCTCTTCCTGTGTCTCTCAGGCTGGATTCATACATCCTCCTGAGGCTTTTGACTGGTTGCTGGGTAACTGTTAGAATCACTCGCCTGCCACCAAGATTGTCACCTCTGGCCTAACCCTCCCCTTTTGCAATGAGAGGCTTCTGGATTTTTGGGGCTTAAACTTCATTCCCACCCACTCTATGGCCCATTGTTATGATGATTTGAGAAAGAGGACTTTAAAATGTAGGAAATGTTCCTTATGCAACAAATGTAGTCTATGTTTCTTAGGCAACAGAGTGCTGTCATCGTCATGTCTATTTTGAATAGGGTATATCAGCTGCCAAGCTAAGACTGCTAACAATGGAAACAAGTCACAAAAGATGGGTTGAAAGAATATACTCTTATGAATATGCAACATGTGGCTGATTTGTTTCCAGTTACTCACTCATGCGCAGACAAAGTACTGATTTCTCTACCAATTTTCTCTTCTGTTTTGGTAGGGTAAGGTCTGATTTGCAGAATAAGCTACAAAAATGACAAAATGTCACAAACACATTATGCCATTGTATAATCAAATGGATGGAGGTTCCCAATCTACCACAATCTTAAAACTTGCATACATAACGTACCCTTCTCACTGTGTTTGGCCCATTTTTCGAAAATGAGGTTAGGGGACTTCCATCTCATTTTCTGATTTTGTAGTGGAGGGTCAAATGCCATCAAACAGAAAAATCAACACCAAGCCATAACTCTCTCCCCAAAAAGGCTACATAACCCAGAGAGAATCTGGTATCTGGTCACACTATGGCTGGCCAAAGCATTGAGAGGGGTTGCTGTCTCTCACCTCCATGAGGATAAGACAGGAGTCAGCTCCCATAGGATTGATTGTAGAGATGATCCCTGCTGGAGGGTCGGTAGGAAGCCGAAAGTCCTCTGAGCTGAGCAACCAGTGTGTAGAGCTGTAAGCCAAGAGTTCCTGGCAATCATAGCGCTCATACTTCTCAAAGAAGTTTGCAGCATGGCGCGCCAGTATTTGCTGCTGCTGCTGCTCATCCACCTCGCTGGATGCCATGGATATGATAAACAGACACCAGCACTGTAGAACCGTACAGCCAGATGTTCAGTTCACTCCTTCCTGTCAGTGACTGGAGGGACTTGGAGCTGTTTCATTCTCTGGAAAAAAAAGTAAAGCTTCACTCCATATGATTGTAATTTAACCTTATGTTTTGGGAATGAGAAAAATGTTGTCTAGTATGTATTGCCATTCATATGTTTGAACAAAAAATACATGAGAACGTTTCAATCAATATCCAATGCAGATATTGATATACATGTAAAATGCAAATTAAAATTTGTAAAAAACTGACACATACGGCATCATCCAAAAAAAAGTAAAGGTAAAGGTGTGTTTTTTTATAGCGACTTACACCCTCTGTCTGGGTCTCAAACCGCTTTACACTTTACCCCCCGATCACTGAGCATCCCGATCACTGGTCCCTCACAACAACATAGTGTCAGACATTTAAGACGCACACAGTCAGGTACCAGGACCAACTCCGCTCCCTGGGGAGTATTCCAACCCGATGCTGGCGCTTGGTCACATACAAGGGTTAATCTCACTACGTTTTTGCCAATATTGCCCTCACAGGTACCCAGTTTTACTCCTGGGTGGGGAGAAGCAATGCGAGTTAAGCATCTTGCTCAAGGATGCAACTCTGGGAATCGCGCAGCTTCGAATGCCGTACCCACTGGCCGCAAGCGACTGTAGGTCCAGCGTGCTAACCACTCGGCCACAGAGCCCCATCAACATTACTCATTCATTACTCGTCATTGACTCTAAGTCCCTGGAATGTAGATGGACAGTTTCATTGCCTGTCTTGCAAAGAAGCTATGAAAAGTAGCCTAAGATGGGTGGAGAAGGGTGGAACAGGAACACCAGTCAAGGTTGGAGAAAGGCGTTACAGGGTCTTAAGAGTTAATAATGAATTGCTCTTTGGACTTTTAGCAATCCTATCAGGTTTCTGGGAGATACGGTTCTATTTGTTATTAGGGCCCTACCCCCCCCCCCCCCCCCCCCCCCCAAAAAAAAAAAAAAAAAAAAAAAAAAAAAAAAAAACTGTGGTTGAGGCTGCATGTACCTAAAATATATATATTATTTCCTCCTGCCTGGTGAGAATGTCATAGATACCAATCAAAGGGGACTTTATCAGTTACTTTCATCAAGGTCAAGGTCATCATGAGAACTATGGCAAATAGTCTAGAAATAGTAGCAATTTCTGTGACAATGTATCGTACCAGTAACAACTTTAACTGCCTTGAATTTTTGCAGACATGTAGGAAAATAGCATCTATAACTATTGGCCTATGATCATGCATTTTCAAAATAAAGACAAACAACTCAATAAGTTTTGAATTTTATAGATCATTTTGATAACAATATCAGGCTTTGACAGCACATTTTTGCCTGTATCTCAGCAATGAAGCATGCAATCACTATAATTGTGCGTCATATTCACATTGACAGTATACAGACTAACTGGTAAAAGTTTGAAAGACACAGCAATTCAACTTTGTGAAAAGAAATTATTATAGGCCATTAGAGCAGAACCCCTCTAGACCCACAGCAGAGAGAACATAGGGGGAAAAAGCTGGAAGTAGATTATCTCCCTTGCAAAAGATTTTACCTTATAGACCCAAAGGGAGTTTCAATACAAAATCCTCCAAAGAAGTCTCCCTACAAAGGACCTGCTTCTCAAAATGAAAACTTGTGTAATTTTTGTAAAGAGAACATAGAAACTTTGCAGCATGTCTTTGTTGAGTTTGAGTTCAGCCAAGCTCTCTAGGAAAAGGCTATATAGCTTTCCTGGGGGAAGCATTTGGTAAAAGTTACAAACTGACAAAACTACATGTATTTTAAAGATCATTAACAGATGAAAAAAAATTATTAACCACATATTTATACTGGTTAAAAGACATTTTTACAACAGAAAACTGAAAGGTTTAATCCCATAGATTTCAAGGCATTCTTACATCAAGTAATTACTGTTAAAAAGAAGTTACATGGATGAATGGGACAGAGAATGAAAGGGAAGCTTTTTGGGGCAAGGTATTGTAATTGGTGTGTGTGTGTGTGTGTGTGTGTGTGTGTGTGTGTTTGTGTGTGTGTGTGTGTGTGTGT
>JAWQFJ010000191.1:0-2500 GCA_034096865.1 Theodoxus fluviatilis | reverse complement strand
ACAAAACTATGTGAAAAGAATTACATAAAGTCAACCAAAGACAACAATTGAGAAAAATGGACTTCAAAACTGTGCAAGGTCAGAACAACAAAAAGTCACTAACGCGTGCCCCATAGTTAAGTTTACCAATGAAAATGAAGCTTTCGTGATCTTTATTGTTTCAGACTAGCCAAAAGCTGGATTGAAAACTATAAGTTTAAAAAACCCAAAACAACAGACAAGTAGAACCTGAGATATGATGATGATGATAATTTTTTGCCTATTTAATGAGATGTTTCTGGGGACATGCTGGCTTCTTTCCACATTCTCAGCCTGTGTTAGGAAGACAGGGCTGAAACACTTGAAGTCAGGGTGGGGGTGGGGGGTGGGGGGGTAGTGGTGGGGGCTCTGAAGTTTCTTGCCCTCTCTCTCTCTCTCTCTCTCTCTCTCTCTCTCTCTCTCTCTCTCTCTCTCTCTCTCTCTCTCTCTCTCTCTCTCTCTCTCTCTCTCTCTCTCTCTCTCTCTCTCTCTCTCTCTCTATCTCTCTCCATACATACATGCATGCATGCACGCATACATGTACATACATACACACATACATACATACATACATACATACATACATACATACATACATACATACATACATACATATCAAAATGACTTTATTCATCTTAGGGGGGTACATTCATTGTACATGATGAACACATTACATATTGCAACTCATACAGCCAATGAGGCAGGGGAACAAGATTGCAAACGGCGACTTCTTGACAATTGTGACCCATTTCTGGAAATCAGTCTTAACTCGCAATCATCGAAACAGCGCTACACAGCTCTGAAGGTGGTGGGGGTCTGCCTGGGCGAAATTGAGGTTTTCGTTTTATTGCATTCTCTAAACATTAATCTATAAAATGGTATAAGTTTTATGTCTTAAAAATGTATTTAAGTGCATTAAAAAAATAATTAAAGTTATAATTGTTATAATTTAGAGCATTTTTATTTGCCAAAATCGACCAATTTTGACCCTGCCAAACAACACGTAACCCTTGCAGAACCTCAACACATCATATATCGGCTTAATCGTCATCATGCGGTCTTTCGCGCGCTTTCTTTCCTTTCTCTGTTTGACACAGTGAGTGAAAGCCACGAGGCTAAAACGTGCCGTACACATTCATTTGATTCTAACCAATCAGGGACCAGTACCCTAGAGTGGGAACCAATCAGAAAGCATCTTGCTATGAATGCTCGGCTATGCTTGTTTCCAAGGTCTTGTACTTGTCACCTCATTGGTTGAAAGCAGCCACGTGACCACTTCTACTGGCTGAAACTTTTCCGCTGTCGATTTTCTTCGAAGCATGGCGAACAACAAGCGACTTGCGACTTTGTTAAATTCTTGTACTGCAGGAAATCTGCCGTCTGCTGACCAAAGAGAACTCAGTGATCTGATCACAGAGTATTTTGTGTCCAGTTCCCACGAGGATGACAGTTCGGATAGCGATTTCCTTTCGGATTCTGAGTCCGAATCTGACGCGGCGGAGACTACTATTGTCGTATTGAGGAGACTGACAGTGATGGGGAGATCGATGCACCGTTGGTAAATGTCGAAGAAATGGCCGAAGGTGGGGAATGTTTTGCCACTATGGATTTCGATAATGCAGCAGAAGAGGGATTGTTGGCCCGTGCACGAGTTCGATCATGCAAGGCGAATGGTAATGGTTGCAAGCAAATCAAGGTTCCGACTGCAGCAGCAGGAGACACACGGTTAGAACTTTGGTTATTTTGCGATTTCACATTGGTTTTCATACCTGGAAACTTTTTCTTGCTTCCGAGTGCCGTCTAAATAATGATACATATTTGTAAGACCATTATGTCTGTATCATGCTAGATTCATAAGTTTTGTGCCCAAATGTATACTGGTTAGTTGTAATTATACATTGTCAATTGCAATGCTCTTGAAAAGAATGGCAGCAAACAAAACACCAGTGGCTAACACAATTTTCGGTTTTTGCTTTTTCGGTGGTTGGTGGTGAGAGGTACAGACTGTGGAAAGATCATCTTACAAGCTGGTGGTAAAGTGGCAAACATGTCCAATCATATCTCGGTGTGTCAGCATGTAACTTAAGAAAATAAAAATAAAAAAAGAATGATGTGGATTTTTTTTTAGGGGTGGTGGGGGTGGTGGCAGGGTAACTTGCACTGGCATGCTCTCTACTATGTGAACCATTTTTTCAGAAAAGGTGTGAAATCCCCTTCTCTTCTGCTGTGATTGGATAATTCTAAGACCCTGTTGCTAAGGAGAATGTGTGAGGATTGCATGCAGAACTTTGAGGTCCGTTTTCTCAAAACATGTCGCGACTGAGTTTTCAACTTCAAATCGCTATAACTTCCACAATGTTTGAGCTACCAGGTTCGTTTTGGTGTCAAATTAATCAGGAAACTCTGTAGAATTCACAAATATAAACATCTCAAAAATGATAAAATCCACCTTTTAAGACTGGTTTGGTGGTGCAGGGTCACA
>JAWQFJ010000190.1:182757-203185 GCA_034096865.1 Theodoxus fluviatilis | reverse complement strand
ACATTGTGTTTGGAGCTCGCTTTAGGTACTGACCCGAGAGAAGATCACGTGACTTCGATTTTGTGAACAGGCCGTTACTAGTGTGACATACTACGTTCAAAGTGGGGCGTAGTACCCAAGTGTCATGGTTAGAACTTTTCCTTTAATACCCGCTTTTCAGTTCACGTCACCAGAAAACGGAGATTTGACATAGTTGTCTACCTCACTCATGTACTTTCTACGTCTGTGGTAGTCATGGATTTGGTTTCTTATCAGGGCAGTGTAGAACAAAGTGTCACGTCGCAAATGCTACGAAGGTTCACGAGTGTGCAAGTTTACCTAAAATACGATTGCAAGCTAGACTGCCAGATCGGCGTGACTTAATCATGCGCTGTAATTTGCCATATGATTGTGGATCCATTTCCTGAGTTCAATCGGACGAAAATCTCCGTTTGGGAGACTTTGTGTGACCCAAGCTTTTCGAGTGAATTCTGCGTGTGCAAAACTTGGAAAAGGCGGTAAAGCCAGTCTGAAATGTCTTCAATGGATTTCAGTTTCCATTATTCTGGTGAAACCTAAGAGGAAGATTCCGAACACAAAGGATTCCACGATCTGCTTGCAGTATTGCATTCTGCACAACTTTCTTTCTTTATTCTATTCACTTTGTAGGTAAGTCTATTGCACAATTCAGTTTCCTTGACACCATATCTTAGAATGCTTTGACTGCTCGGAACGTTGTGGTTCTTGTGCTTTCAGGGTCTGCTCCAGTAGTGCTTGCAAAGCCAGCCCAAGCAGTATCTATGGATGCGTGGTTGAAGGTGGCATGCCTTTGAGAGTGTTGTCATTTTCGACGGGCCTCTGGCAAGATTCTGACGAAATGAAAGATAGTCCTCGTGACAGACAGGCGGGCAGGCACACACACACTCACACAAAAACACACACACACACACACACACACACACTACACACAACACACAACACACACACACACACAGGGACGAGCGGAGAGGAGAAGAGAGAGAGAGAGAGAGGGAGACCCCGAGAAGAGCGGAGAAGACCGAGAGAGAGAGGAGGGAGGGAGGGAGGGAAGGGAGGGAGGGAGGAAGGGAGGGATGGGAGGGAGGGGAAGGGAGGGAAGGAAGGAGGGAGGGAGGGACGGACGGACGGACGGACGGACAGACAGACAGACAGACAGACATGAGACAGACAGACAGAGGCAGACAGACAGACTGACAGAGAGACAGACAGACAAAGAGACAGACAGACAAGGAGACAGACAGACAGAGAGTACCAGACAGACAGACAGACAGACAGACTGACAGACAGAGAGACAGACAGACAGACAGACAGACAGACAGACAGACAGAGAGACAGACAGACAGACAGACAGACAGACAGACAGACAGACAGAGAGACAGACAGACAGGCAGAGAGAGACAGGCATGCACGCAGGGAGGCAGAGAGAGAGAGAGAGAGAGAGAAGAGAGAGAGAGACAGACAGACAGACAGACAGACAGACAGACAGGCAGGCAGACAGGCAGGCAGGCAGGCAGCAGCCAGCCAGCCAGGCAGCCAGGCAGGCAGCCAGCCAGCAGCCAGCCAGCCAGACAGACAGACAGACAGACAGACAGACAGACAGAGGAAGACAGAGACAGACAGGAAGACAGAGACAGAGAGAGAGAGAGAGAGAGACAGAGAGACAGAGAGAGAGAGAGAGAGAGACAGAGAGAGAGAGACAGAGAGAGACAGAGAGAGACAGAGAGACAGAGAGAGACAGAGAGAGACAGAGAGACAGAGAGACAGAGAGAGACAGAGACAGAGAGCCAGAGAGAACATTTCAAACAAGATATGCAGTCTGAACATATTTTTAATTGTTTTGTGCTCTTTTTAAACAGCATTGCACTTTCCCCTTATTCCTCTGACTTAATTCCTCTTGCAGTTAACATCTCCTACTTTCCATGTCTGTGGTATTTACTGGCACCGTCATTGGACTTCACTCCTGTGAGCATTTTGCAACTTTACACGATTGCCACAAAGAATTAAGACGCAAAGTAAAGAGAAAAAAAAGGTGGGTGGGGCGTAGGTTGGGAGGGTGGCAATTCCTCATTCATTCATTTCCAGAGTCCTCATTGTTTCAGCACCTGGTGGAGAGTGCGACTCTTTAAACCAAATTGATGTGGCTTCGTGTATTGACGTCATCAACCAAAATCGAGATGTCCTCGTGGGGGTCAAGGTCAGACTGTCCACGTTCATCGCCAACAATGGGGAGTTTGAGGAGGAAGTCTACAGGTGGGTTGTCTTCTCCTTCTTGTTCTATTTCTACCGCTGCTCTCTCTATGTATTCACATTCTTTGGAGACGATATGGAGTTCGACAATAGAGACACCGTATCTCTTTTTTTTCCGGACCATGTGAGCGATATCATCAATCAAACGTAAAAAATGAACACTTTTCTCTTCTTCTTTTTTTAAAGGGACTACTCTGTCGTCCTTACGATATAATATTCAAATGAATTCCAATCAAACTTCACCTTCAGGTAAGTCTCGCTCAATTGTTAAATTATTTCTCGTACCCTGATTGGTTGAAGCATTCACACAAGATTTTAGCACCGAGGAACAGTAGTACTATAGTAAAAACTTTCAGAAACCATATCAGTAGTAATAAGCTATTATGATTTATTGACAAATTTGTCAAGCACTGTTTGAGCAAGGCTAGTGTTCTGTTTTCCAGTCACTGGCTTGCAACAGAATTTACTGAATGTTTGCTTTCCAGACCAATCTGCCGCTTACAAGACTGTGAATAGTGGGCAGAAGTGAATACTGCGCAAGTACTGTAAGCAGATAATTTCTCAGTATCTACACGTGCCATGCTCAACACTTCTTTAATTCATGTACTGTAGATATGGTAGGCAATTGTTACTGTAGCGTGATATTTAATGGAGGAAAGGAATAATCCTCTTCATGATCTCAGCTCTTTGGTGTGTTATAAGTAACGTTTGAGATGTGCAACAATGCGACAACAAAAGATTATTGGGAAAGGCCTGCAATTCGATATATTTTTGGTTCACATCGAGCTTAGTGTGATTAAACACTGACAAGATGACAAGTATACAATTGTCGAGTATAAAAACCGCTGGCGCTGAACCTCCAGGTTTTGGCATTAAAAAAAGAAGAAGATCGGGTTCAAACCCGCAACCTCTCGAGAAAAGAGGGGGAAAAAAGTAAGGTTCGAACCCGCAACCTCTCACGTGTACAACAACGGGTGGGGTGGCTCTCTCTCTCTCTCTCTCTCTCTCTCTCTCTCTCTCTCTCTCTCTCTCTCTCTCTCTCTCATACCATACACACATTAAAAAAAGAAGCTTCTGTGCGGATTCGAACCCGTACGCGCATCCCCTACAACCAAGCATGTCCCAGCGACAAAAACATATTCGACGCGCTACCGAGTGAGCTAATCCATAAAGCTGTGAGGACCTCCAGTAAACCTGGAGAGATAAAATAAAAACCGCTGGCGCTGAACCTCCAGGTTTTGGCATTTAAAAAAAAGATCGGGTTCGAACCCGCAACCTCTCGAGAAAAGAGGGGGGGGGGGGGAAGTAAGGTTCGAACCCGCAACCTCTCACGTGTACAACAACGGGTGGGGTGGCTCTCGCTCTCTCTCTCGAATACCCTATACACACATTTAAAAAAAAGAAGCTTCTGTGCGGATTCGAACCCGTACGCGCATCCCCTACAACCAAGCATGTCCCAGCGACAAAAAATATTCGACGCGCTACCGAGTGAGCTAATCCATAAAAACCGCTGGCGCTGAACCTCCAGGTTTTGGCATTTTAAAAAAAGATCGGGTTCGAACCCGCAACCTCTCGAGAAAAGAGGGGGGGAAAAACACACACACAAAAACACAAAAAACAGGTCGGGTTGACCGCAACCTCTCGAAAAAAGGAAAAAGTTTCAGCGCGGATTCGAATCCGTTCACGCATGACCTAACGTTACAATTGTCCAGCGCTTTACCATCTGAGCCATTCAGCAACTGACGTTACTACGTGTTTGTAAAGGAATTATAACGTTCTTTTCCGTAAACTCCCTCGCTTCGTATTTTGCACTGTAAATTGTAGACAAATGGATGATAGTTCATGAAATTTGAGTGGTCTTGTACATTTTAGAATACTCAAGGTCTATTTCTGCCAAGTTTAATATCGATTCACTGCCATTAGGATACGGGAACAGAACTTGGTAGTGTTGCGCTGAGACGGAGTGGCTGTTCTAAGAGTCGGACCGGCCGCGCGGGTGGACAATTTTGACTGTAAAACGGTATTTTTTTTAAAGCAAAGGCGATTTTTTTCTGGGGAGGATCACGAAAACTATTTATGTAACTGGTGAGCGCTCGTACAGTGTGGGAGAAACGCTGCTGGCGATGGGAGTGAAGGAAAAGTCGAAATGTCGCCATTCCGTCAACTGACATTTTAGGGGGGGTGTTTTCGAGTTTACGACCTTAAAAAGTCACTTTCTTTTCAAACCTTGATTCTGAAAATTTGATACATTCAATCGGACCTAACTTCCAGTAAGTGTGCAAAATGTCAAGGAAATCCGTCCAGTAGTTTTTGAGATATCAGCCGTTCAGTTGGGACTGACAGACAGACAGACACACACACACACACAGGCAGACAGACAGACAGATAAAGCTGTGAGGACCTCCAGTAAACCTGGATGGATAATCTGATATTCTCCACAGTCAGAATCTGCATAGTTTGTTCTCTTTGTCCCGAAAGAAGAGCCACCAAATCACTCTTTTCAAAGCAAGTTCTTGGAGGGATGACTTTTCCAATGCTGCCCACTTCTCCAACTGTTCTATTGCAGAATCTACGTTCCAGGTTTCAAAACACCTTTGAAGAGTTGGGCGTTGTTTAAACACTCCTTTCATGAGTCTGCAAACTACTGGGTGGCTGCCCATTGTATGCTCACTGTCACTGTCAGGGTTAACGTAGGTTCAGAGTTGACAGTGCTGTAGCTAGCTTCACCTTTGAATAGTTCACACAGAGATTTTGCCACATGACTGACTTTGGGCACCAGACCTTTGCTCCTGTCAACAAATTCCTTCCGCTCCCTAATGTATGTGTTGTAGACTCTCATAGTGTGGAGGGCTGCGAAAATCTCAGCACTAGGTCTCTCGAGTCTTATATTCTGCAAACAGTCAGGTGTCTATGCCGTTTCTTAATCAGGGCATGCATCCTCTCTGGATAGGTGGGCAGTAGAAGAATGCAAGACAGCCACGCTGGAGAGGTCTGGAGTAGGCACAGCAACACCGGAGGCCACAACTTGTCTTCCACTATGGAACTAAAATGATCCCTGTCCATAATTGCACCTTTTTCAGCACCAGGATTATGATGCTAAAAGGAAGAAATGCAAAGAATGTCTTACCCTTCCAAGAGACTGGAAAGGCTTCAATGACCACTGCATCTGGATCAGGCTTGTAGGATACCCAACGAGACAGTTGAGTGTTCTGCCTGGTGGCAAACAGATCAATAGCTGGGCTGATTTCTAGAGATTCCAAGGCTGTCCCTAACAATCTGCTATCCAACTTCCATTCTGCTTAGACCCGGCAACTACTACCTCGTTGTCCTTTCCAGGCATAGGTGCTGCGTTGACCCAAATGGTAGGAGGTAAACACCATTTCCATAATGCGTGAGGTATGTCATTGCAAAAGGCAGAGTGGTTTGTGCCAAAGTTAATGATGCAGAGAACAGCCACATTATTGTCAAGCATCAGCCTAACATGCTTCCCTTGTAACTTTGTTGCAAAGCATTTCATAGTCACGAGAGCAGTTTTATTACAAGTCTCTGCCAAGGAGGTTATATTTTACCCTCGGTTCGTTAGTTTTTATGCAAAATGACTCAAACAGTTCGAAACGGATCCTCACGAAATTAGGTGAAAGGTCAGGGTTTCACCTAAAGAAGAATCCTTTAAAGTTTCAAGGTTATCTCTTATCTCATTTTGGAATTACGACAAAAAAAAGATACAGTTATCGCAAATCACGAAGTTGATGACGTCAAATTATTGATGACGTTGTGGTATGTGTTCGCTCTCAGAGATGCTTTCAGCCACAAAAATGAATAACCCATGTACTTCTTGGAAGATAACTCACGGCTTCTTCCTTGGTGGAGGTTTGCGCTCTCAGAGTGTTCTCTGGTTTTCAAAGTAGTTGATGTGGAAGATTTTTCTACAGGCAACCAAAGCTGTCCTGTGCTGACACTGACGTTCACATCCCCTGCCAGCCAAGTTGGCATCTGAAAAAGCAACATCAGGCTCACTGATGCCAACAACATTGAATGCTGTTTGTACATTCGCATAGCACAATATCTCTCACGTCTGTCCCCTGAGAGTGAGTCAGGAAGCAAGAAAATTCCCTTTGTTTCTTTTCAGCGCTTCAGTTTAGTCCCTTTCGAGGCAGGAATAACTTATGGGTCCAGACTGAACAAAACTTGCTGCCATTTTCCCAATAGTCTCTGCTTACTCTCATATTGCGGGAAATAGCTTGTGCTGCAGTTTGTGGCAACTCTGTTTAAGACTTTTAGTCCTCTGTTTCGTGAGCCTCACAGTAATTGATTCCGAGTCCATCCTAACACCTAAGTACTGAATCTACCTTGTAGGTGTGAAGAATTATTTTGTGGGTTGGACTATAAATCCTACATTGGAAAAAGCAAAGAGGGCGACATACGTCCCCATTCAGTACTGTCGATTGGAAGTGTTTCATCAAGGACTATTGTAGAGATGTGCTCTGCTTCCATGAGAGCTGCAAAGATAGCCAAGTTAACTGTCGAGATGCCAATGCTAATCCGTTGGGAAGAGCATTAAACTAATGGAGTTGTTCTTTCCATTCAAGCCTTATCAATGTTCTGTAGTCTTTGTGAATAAAAACAGAATAATAAGCATCTTTATGATCTAAAGATAGCATGTAGCAGTCCTTTCCTATGAGATTCAGCACTGTGGTTAGTGTTTCCATTTTGAAATGGTGTTACCTAACTGAGAGTTCAGTTTCTTCATGCAGGTTTATGATCATTCGAAATGTTTCCTCTATCTTTCTCTGGTAAATACAGGAGACAACACTTCCACTTCATCACGATTTTATACCCTTTTTCTTATTCAGTTTCTTCATCTATCACTGCACAGTCCCTGTCAATGAATGCCAGCTGAGGGCATGCCAGTGGTGGCAGACATTCCAGGAAGCAATCAAAGTCATTCTGTGCACCTCTTGATCAGACTCGGGATTTCGTGGTCAGATGTCAACAGAGGCCAAGTGCTTTCAAACTTTGCTGTATCGCAACAAAAAACGTGTGTCTAAACAGAGTGCTCGTCGATCTATGAATAGATCTGGAAAACCCTACAAGTGACCTACACCGTGTGTTCGTCGATCTACAAATAGAACGCTTCTCGTCATTTCAATCGACCGGGAATTTTCCGATCTGTCCGTAGATCAACGTCCGTTTTATATTTGGACACACGTATTTTGTAACAAGAATCGTTCCCTCTATTAATAGATATCGGGAAAATCGTCCGTCGATAAGAATAGACATGGGAAATCTCTGTAATATAATTGTAGAAAGGTGCGAACCAACCGTGCAATCAGCATGGAGCAACACGATTTTGGCGCAAAAATGACATCTGATCTATTAATATTGTCCAATGAAAGTATCGACGAACACTATATTTAGACACACGTTTTTTGTTGCGACAAGCTGTTCTACCTGCTTCAAAGACACGTCACTGTCAAGAGTTCCGCTTGTAGAAGAACTGACCCAACCTCATCGTATGTGGGAAGGGCTGACATCTCCTCTGTCTATTGACGGGATCCCCCTTGTCTGGGTTGCGTTTCCTGCGTTTGCCTTAAAAAATCGCTTTTGCTAGAATGAGATGTCCATGTTCCTCGACAAACGTCTGGGCTGATGCTGGCATCCCTTTTGTCGAGCTCTGTCGTGTCCCGAAGCACAGAGGGCAGATCGTTAACAAGGAGCACGTCAGTGGTGAGTACAGCCACTAAATTATCACAGATGCAATTAAATATGGCTGGAAGGCCGCATGCCAGTGAATGGGTAAATCCCTCGGAGCATGGCCGGCTTCTGGTTCTTTCTGCTATTTTCTTATCCCCACTTGTCTTCTATAGCAGAGAATTGGCTCTCCGCATCACGTACGTAGCAATCACATGAGCAAAGGGAGATCACCCGGACAGCCTGTCCCTATCACAAGAGTAGAGGAAATTCGCTTTGGTAAGGCCATGCGATGCATCATGTGACATGATGCACGCGCATCACATCTCATGCCACTGCTCCAGCCAATCAGGGGATGAGGAATGTCACTACTTAGCGAATGGCCGAAGACGCGTTGTCGTCACTTCCGGAGTTATTTGTAGAAGCCACGTGCTTTCAGCCATGTTGGTAGGAGGCGAGCGCTGTCTGCTAAGCTGTGCTACGGGAGACGTGCAACCATGCCGACTTCTTGCTGCGTGAAAAATTGTTTTAACAACCAACAAAAAGAAAAATTAAGAAGAGTCAAACGCTCCTACTACTTTATACCATCAGAGAAAACCAATCTAGGTCCGATTGTGCAAAGGGTGACCGAAGCTAGACGAAGAGGATGGAAAAAGAATATTTACAGAATAGATCTGACCTTTCGAGACAAACACCCGGCGAGAATCAGCAGACATCTCCCACGAATCCTGCTACGAAGAATCGATAGACTTCCAAAGACCTAAAATTCGTAAACTCTTCCAACGTGTACGCCGATGTTCCGAGTACAACAATTAAATATGTCCATGGCACTCGTTGGCGGAGTGTTCCTCAATTCCGGATCAAGTTGGTCCTTCGTCAGCTGGTATGGATGGATGGATGAATGGATGGATGGATGGATGGGTGGATAGATGGATGGAGTTTTACGGCTTATCAGCCTTTGTAGGCTATGTAAGGCTACCGAGCACAAAAACCACTAGAATAGTTCCGAGTCAGCGCAAATCATGCAAATCCCGATGTACCTAGTTATTCGCGTCTTAGTCTTACGAATCGCGAAGGGAGATCGACGCGGTGGGTCAATTCTTACCCCCCACCTAACCCACAGGGAGCGTCAGCTGGCAGGATCGAGCCCGCCGTAAAATAGACAGGCATCGGGCTTGCGAAAGTCAACAAGAGACTGTCAGTGTTAATCATTACACATCATAATGCATTCTGTAAGGTTTCTATGCTTCTTTGCGGTCTTCGGCTCACGCAAGTGATGCGCAGTCAAAAGTGAAATAAAATGTGAAGGTGTCGTTTCACTCAGCGATAGAGCGATTGCCTCGACAGGCTACAGAGTAGTGGAACACGTTCCTTAGGAACTGAGTTCAAACGAACAACAACAACAACAAAAACAAGCACGCAAAAAAACAAACTAACGAACGAATGAACAAACGAACGAACAAACGAATGCATGAACGAACAAACAAACAAACATCTGCGTTGCAGACGAGCTCTGGCAGCTTCAGAGCAGGCGGGGCTGCCCCTCATGACCCACCACGCCCTGTCGTCTGTGCCCAACTTCCAGTCAAGTACGCGTCTCTAACTCCTCCTTCCCTGTGTTACCTTTTCACCGACAGAATAGCAATGACTGCCTTTGTGATATCTCACTGTTTTGCGTCCGTCCCTATTCCTTCTCACTGTCCTGGTCAGTGTTGAATTTTCATTGAAACAGTAGCGTTGACTGCCTCTGTCTCGTAACATATCACTGTTTTGTGTCCGTCTCTTTTTACTTCTCAGTGCTCCGGTCTGCGTTGCATTTTCACTGAAACAATAGCACCGATTGATTCTGTCGTAACGTCTCAATGTTTTATGTCTGCCCCTTTTACTTTTTAGCGTCCTTTGTTGCCTTTTCGTTGACAGTAGCGCTGATTGCCTCCGTGTTGTAACATCTCATTTTTTTGCATCCGTCTCTTTTCCTTCTTAGTGTTCTGGTCTGTGTTACATTATCACTGACAGTAGCATGACTTGTCTATGTGTTGTAACATATCATTGTTTTGTGTCCATCTCTTTTACTTCTTAGTGTTTTGTGTTGCCTTTTCACTGACATGGTAGCTCTGATTGTCTATGTGTTGTAATATCTCAATGTTTTGCGTCCGTCTCTTTTCCTTCTCATTGTCCCGGTCTGTGTTACATTTTCACTGACAGAGTAGCACTGACTGCCTCTGTGTTGTAACATCTCATTGTTTTGTTTCCGGCCTTTTTTGCCTGTTAGTGTCCTGTGATGCCTTTTCACTGAAACAGTATCGCTGACTGCCTTTGTGATGCAATATCTACATGTTTTGCCTCCAACGGAATACGAGTCTCTCGAACTTCTTCCTGTCTTGGTCCGTATTGCCTCTCCATTGAAAGATAGCATCGATAGATGGATAAATAAATGAATCTACAATGTAGGATAGATCAGTCTTAAAAAAAATTCATCCCTCCATTTATTCATCCATCTACTTCTCCATCCCTACATCCCTCCACTCATCCATACATCCATCTGTTTATGCATCTATCCATGATTCCACTCCATACTGCTGACAGATGGCTTGAGTTGTCCCGGCAGTCTGAAGAAGGGGGACATCTACACACACTGCTTCCATCCCCAACTGTCCGGACTGGTGGACAGCGACGGCAAGGTCAAGGTCGGGGTCAAGGAGGTCAAGGACCGCGGCGTGATTTTGGATGTGGGTCATGGCCAAGGCGGTTTCAGGTGACTTTGAAGAGTGCTCCTCCTCCTCCTCCTCCTCCTCCTCCTCCTCCTCCTCCTCCTCCTCCTCCTCCTCCTCCTCCTCCTCCTCCTCCTCCTCCTCCTCCTCCTCCTCCTCCCCCAGCTCCTCCTCCTCCTCCAGCTCCTCCTCCTCCTCCTCCTCCTCCTCCTCCTCCTCCTCCTCCTCCTCCTCCTCCAACTACTACTGCTACAACTACTACTGCAACTACTACTAATGCCACTACTACTAATACTACTACTATTAGGCCTACTAGTGCTACTACTGCTACTAGGCTTACTACTACTACTACTACTACTACTACTACTACTACTACTACTACTAGTACTAGCATCACCATCGCCTCCGTTGATGCTGCCACCACCGTCACGGATGTGTTTGTTGTTGTTGATGATGATGATGATGATGATGATGATGATGATGATGATGATGATGATGATGATGCACGCTTCCAAAAAAGAGAAAGAAAAAAGAAAACAAGATGACTTTCTGTGTTTGTACCTCTTAGAATATTTCGATGCCTTTCGGCAACTTCTTCAGCAAAGAATAAAATAGCGTCAAGATGACGTATAAAAAGAATTACGTGTGCTATGACGTAAGACATTCTTATAGTCTTGGATGTCCTGGCTGGCCAATTACCACGATAGTCCACAAAAATGAGCACATATAAGTATATGATGATGATGATGATGATGATGATGATGATGCAAAATTCAAGTTCGCTTTTAAGGATGTTGTGGATGAACCGTGACGACGACGACGACGACGACAACAACAGCAACAACCTTCATGTCCTGGTCGCCGCTGTGCAGCGCCCAATAAGTGGCCTTACTTTTCGGAAGGATTCCCCACCCCACCCCACCCTCGCTCTCTCTATCCCTTTTGTTCGTTCACGTCCATCCTTAAACACATACTCATCAGTTAACAGTTAATGTCGTCTTTTCCACTCAGAAAGTTCTACAACGGCTATTTTATTACGTGGCTTTTGTGTAATTTTGATAACGATATTAAAAAAAATGTGGTTAAGGCAACACAAAAAATAAAGGCCGGTAGGTAGGCCTGAAAAAAAATTTGTGTGTGTGTGTGTGTGTGTGTGTGTGTGTCTTTTAGGGAGGCCAGGTTGTGGTGTTTGTTTTAAGAATGTCATAAATACAGTAATGTCATCTGAACGTAAACCAAAAGTTCTCTTTCGCTGAAAACGCTTTAAAAGAATAGGCCTATACTCAGGGAAGATGGGACAGCACGCAGTGCATTTTTTACCTGCGATTTCTTTCCTTTTTTTCTCCCCCCCCCCCCCCCCCCCCCCCCCTCTCCTTTGTTTCCATCGTTGAAAAAATGTTTAGGGTCGTTAGGAAAAAGGGGGGGGGGGGGAGTGGGGGGGGGGGGCCTGTTCGGGTTACCGTAACCGCAACTATTTAATCTTTGGCCGAAGGTAAAGTACGGGGCAACGACAAGGCCACTCAGGACTACTCACTAGCTCATGTAATGCTCACACCATGGATGGCTTGAATCGGTGTAGTCGTCTTTATTTCGATGCGATGGCTTGAGTGTCAAGTTGACCGGAAGTTGTGATCTTGACTTGCAGTTGGAGAGTGGCAGAGAGCCTGGCTCAACAGGGAATATGGCCTGACGTCATCAGCACCGACCTTCACACTGGCAGCGTTTCCGGTCCTGCTTATGACCTTCCCACCCTTATGACCAAATTCCTGGCTCTTGGCATGCCCCTGAATGACGTAATCAAAGCCGTAACGAGCAACCCTGCTGCCGCTTTCGGTCGTGCCGACAGTCTGGGATCGCTAGAGGAAGGGCGAGAGGCGGATATGACGTTGATGAAGCTCGTGGACTGCAACGTCATGATGGAGGATACCATAGGAGAGGTAAGTAACTACAAATGAATTAATTTTGTCGGTCAGTCAGTCAGTCATTGATTGGATTGTCCTTTCACATCTTTATTCTGTCTTCAAGTGGTCAGTCAGCCAGTCATTCAGTCACAGTCGGTCGGTGGGGGGGTCCACTCGACCATCTTTTTATCCATCCATCCACCCATCCATCCATCCATCCACTCATCCATCCGTCCACTCATCCATCCATCCAATTTCATCCATGCAATTATTCATTGATGCAAAGATGCACTAATTACCATCACCACTGTTGCCAGCCAATGTTGTGCTTTCTGTTGCAGGTGAGGAGGTTGACACAGAGACTCGTACCCGTTGCTGTATGGCGGGCGGGCAAGCGCCATCACGTGACCTCGCCAGACCCCTGGCCCAACCCCGCTGCCAGGCAACGCTGCCATGACATCTGGCACCAAAAGTTTGCCAAGCTTCATGACGCTAAGCAGTAACCAAAGAAACCGCCGTCACAATGACGTCATGCTCAGATCAAGCGAATTCCCTCCGCCCCCTCTCCTTGGTCGCTCAGTCACCAAATAGTAAAAAAGTTCTTCCGGAGAGCATTTTGCACTAAATGCAGGTGTTATATGATCTCACAATGACCAATCAAACTAAAAGACGGGTATCAGAATATTCTTGTGACACAATGATGAAAAAGAGTAAAGATTGTTTGAAGTAAGTCGGGGTGGGTACTGCTTGGGTGCTGCAGGAAGAGTTTGGGGGAAACAAGGAGGCAGCCGATTCCATAAATGACTGAAGTAGGAATGAGTTGATTCCACTGATGATTTCTTGTGAAAGTTGAGCAGATTACGTTAATGACTGAAAGAGGAATTACTCATCGTGATAAAACAATAACAATGACATACATTTCCCAAAGATTTCTTGTGAAAGTTGAGATGATTCCATTGATGACTGAAAAATTAATAACGTAATGAAAAAATAATAACCTATTTTACAATGATTTCCTGTGAAAAGTCGAGCTGATTCCTTCGATGACTAAAGGAGGAATAACTACTATAAAATCCCATTAGGATGGCTTCCCCCCCACCCACCCCCCACCCCCATCCCCACCCCAAATTTTCTTGTGAAAGTTGAGCTGGTTTCATTCATGGCAGAAACTGGAATACATTATGATGAGAAACTAAAACAATAATTTTTTAAATAAATACTTTATAATAGTTGAATGATGGCGAAGTGACCGGTGATGGAGACAAGTTTGATTTGCTCGCAATAAAAAAAAGACTGAATAGAATTATTGATACAAAGACTGTGGTTACAAGATTACAGTTTGGTAAACAGATGCAACTGTACATGTAAAGTGCCTGAAACGAAAATGATCCCCCCCCCCCCCCCTTTGTATTCTTTGATTACCGATGATTGAAATGTATATGCATTCTCAACTTGATGATAACCTCAAACAATGGCAACCAATCTCAATAAATCAACGTATATTTGTGTGTTTTGATTGTCAATAAATCTCATTCCTGAGCCAAATATTAAAAAGTAGTCAGTTTTCTGCACCTGTACTTGCAATACACTATATATTCACATGTTTTTCAGATGCATGCACGCACACACACACACACACACACACACATAAATCCAAGCACACAGATACACGGGCGGGTGAAAAACTGCAAACATGCACTTGCACATTCCCCACCCACAACACACACACATACACAAACACCTTTTATATACCCACAAAGCATCATCCGGTATGTGTCTGACTGAGCACCTGGCGGTATTGGTGGGTGACTACTGCAGGAATTAACATAATTTCTTGGTTCAAGGAAGTTTGTTCAACTTGATAAGGATCCATCCCTAAAAGTCCAGATATACGCCACCTTCTGTAGCGGTCTTAGTTGTGCACCCCTACCAGACTCTGTGAAGACCATAGTCTTAGATCTTCAGCCTATCTGTCAACTGACTGAACTAAGCTCTCTGAGAGCGCAAACCTCCGCCAAAAGAGTCACAACACAACACAGCATAATTCAGGCAGAGTGTTCTGCTTGCCGGACCTGACGCTACATGACGATTTTAGCGCTGATAGTGGTTCATGGAGGTTAGCCTGCGATGCGGCCTGTATGATTTAAGACGTTGTTCCACTCAACTCGTGAGCGTTAGTTGATTGTGCCTTTACCTGCTAGCCAAGCCCGACGCTACAAAGTTTTGTTAATTTCAGCGCCTGCTAGCGGTCTCCTAGTGAGGAACATATACACCGGCTTGCGGCTATGGCGCTGCCATAAAATCTTTTTATGGTTGTATTTCTAAAACGAGAGAACAGATTTCCTATGTAAAAAAGTCAATGGATTGCTCCTTGTGTGAAACCTTGACCTTGCAGCAAGTTTGATCAGAACCCGTTGTGAACGTTTGGAGTTATTTTACACACATAATAACGCACGCACACACGCACCAGCCGACCAAAAAACATAGCTTTCTTGGCGGGGGTAATGAATGATGTCCCATCATTCCCATCCCTTGCTGCCATTCCCCTTCTGACGTCACTGTCAGCTGGACCCCAAACAGCTACTTCCTCTCACATTTCCCTCCTCCGACCCATTGTTCTAAATTTAGCAGTCAAATTACAGCCACGGGAAAGGGAGGCCTGCCATTTCCCACGTGGTTACTAAATTTAGAACACCGAGTTTGAACAGGAAAACCGAACAGCAAGCACACAACATCCCAGGTGGGGAAGGGAAAGCGTGGGAAAGGTGACCAGGGTGCTGTCTGGCATTGGGGGACATTACTACCTCCGCCAAGGTGGTACGTTTTTCAGAGCGTTCGTTATTTGGAAAAAAACCCACAAACAGTTCGAAACGGATTCTGATTAAATTTGGTGCAAGGTTAGGGTTTCACCCAAGAAACAATTCATTTAATTTTTGGAGGTTATCTAATATCTCGTTTTGGAATTACAACCATCAAGATAAATTTTTAACGCCAAGGCCATAGGCCGGCGTATTTGTTCCACACTCAGAGACTGCTAGCAGGCGCTAACATGAACTAAACTTCGTAGCATCAGGCCTGGCTAGCAGAACATTTTGCCTGAATTATACAGGCCGTGGAAAAGCTGCTGTGATACCTCCACCGCTGTGGCAGCCTTGGCGGAGGTTTGCGCTCAGAGTGCTCTCTAGCTCCTTAGTTAATATCATAATTGTCTCGAATAGACACGCATTGCCTGTGAACATTTCAAGACATGCATTGCCTGTGAACATTTCAAGACATGCATTGCCTGTGAACATTTCAAGACATGCATTGCCTGTGAACATTTCAAGACATGCATTGCCTGTGAACATTTCAAGACATGCATTGCCTGTGAACATTTCAAGACATGCATTGCCTGTGAACATTTCAAGACATGCATTGCCTGTGAACATTTCAAGACATGCATTGCCTGTGAACATTTCAAGACATGCATTGCCTGCGAACATTTCAAGACATGCATTGCCTGCGAACATTTCAAGACATGCATTGCCTGTGAACATTTCAAGAGGGCGAGCGTATTCGAGTGAAAAAATACATCACATTTTAGTGAAGGTCATTATGCAGGGTCATTGCAAGGGAAGCGAGCCTTTGTTCAGCAAACACTCCTGTGTCCTGGTGCCACCCATCCATGGACACTCGCTGAATTGTCAGACAAGTGGTTGATGCCAGACTCAGTCGAAACAATGAAACATCGGAACAGAAAGTCCTTTCAACTTAGTCCCACATGCCCTGCACTGCGCTGGACAAAGGGAGCATGGGGTCAGATCACTCGTTAGGTCATTCGCCAAAGCTTCCAGAAATGTGGGATAACAAATGCGCTTGATGGTTTAGATGACCATCTTTTCCTTCATGAGGACACGGACAAGAAATTCACAGAACTCTCGGATGTTGAAGTCGCACTCAACGAAGACGAGTTCGCAAATGTGCATGCTGCAGTCCAGCAGGCCTCCAGGATTGAGCTGACCAATGGTCTCTCGCCTACAGATGGCGAGACGTGCGACGAAGATGGCGATTCCACCGACTGTGACATCCTGGCCACTGAGAGGTAGGATTGTGCTGAATGACTGCCTCCAACAGACGAACATCAACAGGTTAGCGACGATTTGTCAAATTTCTTCAGATAGTTAGACCTGACAACGTTGATCGTGTTGAACGAGGATCTCACATCCTCGAACGTTAATGTTCCAATAGCGACCATGACTCTACAGACCAACAGACCTGGCCACTAGATGTTCTGTCGACCACAAAAATGGGCTGACAAATGTTTCTGTTTTATATAGTTATTTGAAAGGGGTGGTAGGCTGAGGAGCAGGGTGTGTGGAATATGGTATGCACAAGTGCCTGGAATAAAACTGAGCATTATCTTGACTCATTTTCAAGCAACACATTTCAAATCACTGCACTTTATTGCTTTTTCTCTAGCTCCTCAGGCAGCAGTCGAACACAAAGCATGCTCTCATGTGCAACATAAATGAAATATTTCATGGTAACATCTCATGAACATTGAGATAAAGTTTAATGCTAACAACAGCGACAAGCTGTGCTGTGCACAAGAGCAATCTTTTTCTCCTCAATGCAATAAATCGACAATTTTCACTTTTAGTGTGGCCCAAGAAACGCCTACACTATCAATAAATTCAATAAAAGGGTCGGATATGATTTTCCCCCCTCTGGAAATGCAAAATAACTGTCATCTTCTCAACAACACTGTCTGAAGAATGAGATTCCTTTGTTCATGAATGCCTTTAAACGAGAAACACCAGAGAACATTCCCGATGAAATGTACATTGCACAAAGCACCAAAGCACCAAGTCACCAGTTTAAAAACCCCAAATGGTTTAAACTTTTCTGAGAATAATTGTTTCAGACATGTATACAATAGTGAATATAAGCAGTAATTTCTTCACAGCATGACAGCAAAGATAAACAGTTATATCAACAATAGTGAAATAAACATTTTGAATAAAAAATTTATATACGGCATATATTATGCATGGTATGTGCAGGCAAGGCACAGACATTAGTAACAGGTGTGAAACACGGTAAATTCTACATCACTTTCAACAAAATAAATACAGAAACCAACTTACGATGAGATTGCAATCCAAGTAAAAATCTCAAGTCCATTAATTTTGATCTTTGACTAGCCAGATAAAAAAAATCTCTGATAGATCCTGAAAACAGTTCCATATTTTCAATGTAGTGATCCGACGGTATACTCCACAACATAAAAATTCTATTCAGAGAAAAAGATTGATGAGTTTGAATAATATCCATTATTTGCTATTTATGTTTTCATGATTTGCACCATGTAATACTGCATGTGGTCAAAGCAAGTGAGCATGACATTCGAGAGCTTGAAGTACCATATACTGCCACCATGAAAGTTTCAGACTTTTTGTGATGTGTGTGTGTGTTTGTATGTGTTTATATGTGTGTGTTGTGTGTGTGTGTGTGTATGTGTGTGTGTATGTCTCTGTGTGTGTGTGTGTGTGTGTGTGTGTGTGACGAGGTGGGAGCACAGACTTCCGTGTCACTGAGAAAAAGTGAACAAAGATTTTGGTCAAAGAAAGTCTGTGAAATACAAATATACCAGCACAGTGTGTTATGGTTTTGAACCCTGCTGTCATTCAGGCCTGTACAGTGTTGGACTGAACAACAAGCAACAAAAAAGGCAGCTGACTGATGCAGTGTTAAACTGAACAGAGAGACTTAGCTGTGCAATGCACCCTGGCATCCACAGACATGCCTTAGAGACTACAACTGAAGCTGCAAAGAAATGGTATTAGACATGATACTTCTTTATAGCAGGGCATGTGAATAGGTAAACCTCATATTGTTGCCCTAAACTGTGACAGGAGAAATGCCAATATATATATATATATATATATATATATATATATATATATGCCAAGGTTCTACCTTGGTTCAGGCAGAAGGTCCAGTTGACGAAAAAGACATCTATGTATGCCATTCATCATATTCATAAGCAAGTATATCTCTTGGTTTCAGATGGCTAAGCAATATGTCCACAAGCAAATCCTCCTGTTGGAATTTTTGTGTTAGCAGTACATCCATCTAGTAGCAGTCAAAATTAGCAAAATGCTACCACTGCAAATAGTTTATCAATATCAATATCTCCAGTACCTGCAATTACATTGACAAATATGTGATCCTCCACTACAAAATGAGACAGAAGTAACCTAACCTCATTTTGAGATATCAGCCAAAAATAATGAGAGGAGTTACGTATGTCAATTTTGAAATTTTGTAATAGATTTGGAACCGCCATCTGTTTGTTTATACCATAACATCACGTTTTTATGAAATTCTGTCATTTTCTTCACTTATTCTGCAAAAATCTGACCTTATCCAACCAAAACAGGAGGGAACATTTCATCGAGAAACCAGTAGTTTGACCCTGCATGAGTGATAAACTGTAAACAGATCAGCCATTTTCATTGATTACATTCTCCCGACCCATCCTATCTGAGTTATTTACATTGGTAGCTGGTCAGCCGAGATACCCAGTTCAAAATTGCCATTACGAAGACAACACTACATTGCATTAAAAAAATGCCTAAATTTTAAAGCCCTCTTTCTCAATTCGTCATAATAGTATCAGTATCAGTCTTCAGCAGCTCATAACTTTGACACTATTCTACCTATGTTCAAGTTTTTTTACATCACTGGAAAAATAATGTCTCCATTTCACGACCATATTCATAGTTAAGAATTTCCAAAAGGAGGCATCTGTCTCATTATGTGGTGCAGTGTTACCTATGAAGGTAAAAATGTTGGGAAAAAATTTCACCACTGCCAGCACTTGCCCAACTGTCCACTGTCCAGTCAAACCCTAGACTTCTTCATTATTTGTATTCATTCGAGTAAAATACTGTCACATTTGGTTGGACTACAAAAAGCACAGATGAATACAAACAGCTCCATAAACTGAAATATCAGTACAAAAGTAAACTTCTTAAATAATGTAAAACACGCTCATCCATCTTTGATGGTGTGAAGAAAACAACTCGATGATCTGTGTGGCCATTATGAACAAAGCTGAGTATAATCACAGGAAAATGAAATGTAATATGGGAAGAGGCTGGGGAGAAGACAGTAAAGCATGCCAGTCCATTCTTCAACAAAAGATTCTCATGATACCGTAGTTGTGAGAAATCTGCAAGTTGCACATCAGTCCAAAGGTAAGCTAAAAACTGCTTACCCTTTTACCATAATGGTTTGACACACTCCACACCTGTAACTACCTACATTAATGCACACATTTACATACACAATGACTGCCATCAATCTGCTGCAATGTCTAGGACATGTTTCACAGACGACACCGTTCCTCTGAGACCAAGCACAGAGAATAAACATCATCACCTGACCAGGAGTAGCAGTGAGAATTTTCCCTCATTAAAAAACTAACAAACAACTAACAGGACACTTGATGATTTAAAACCATCGAATACAATATGCATCACTGTATCTATAATCACGAGATTAATTCCAGTTATTGCTACAGAAAATCATAGTAAAGATTGTTAATGATCAGTAAATTACCATGATGAATAAAAAAATCAGTGGTAGTAATTTTGTTACAGCAGATGTCATCATCATTGTAATCATCAGCTTACATCACAGTTCATAATGACTGTCAAAACAATTCCCTACTCCACCATCTCAAATGAGGAAGTCTGTAACACCACCACTGCATCATCAGTGTCATCAACGAGCACACAGTGCATGCAAACGCTGATCACCAAAGTACACGCTGTCCATCATTCAGCTCTAAAATGGAGCCCAAACCATCACTTT
>JAWQFJ010000190.1:170257-177757 GCA_034096865.1 Theodoxus fluviatilis | reverse complement strand
TCTGTCAATGCTTGGCTCTTTTCATGCACTGAAACTTGTGGAAAGACAGACATAGGAAAACACAGAAACAGGCAGCAAATGAGCACACAGCTGATGAAAATACTTAGACAAACAAATAGAACACATGCACATACAAACACACATGCACACACGCACAAACACGCACGCACAAACACACATGCACACAAACACATGCACACACACACACGGAGCAGTCAAGTGGGCAGACATAAAGACATGAGCTTTTCTTACACACAGATGATGCAAAGAAAAAATGAAATGCGTTTCCAAGAATACATTTAACTTCTAAAAGAGGGAGCAGGGGAGAAAATAAACCTTCACAGCAAAGTGCAACTTTATTTACAATGGAAGGCAGAGTTAAACCCAAGAGGACGCGGAGACAACTTTTAAAAAGTATCGAGCTGACAATTAAAAAAACAACCCCAGTGATGGGGCTGAGCTGGAATGTTTTGAAAGTAAAACTTGGCTCAGTCACCAGAAATGTGGCTGCATACTTCAAAGGTGCTCACTAAAATTATAGGGACCGCAGGCGACGTTGTGTTTAGGAAATCAAAGACAGGTATGGCAGCAGGAAGTAGTGCATTATAGATGGAAGAATGTGTGACACAGGTATGGCAGCAGGAAGTGGTGCATAACACAGGTATGGCAGCAGGAAGTGGTGCATTACAGATGGAAGAATGTTGACACAGGTATGGCAGCAGGAAGTGGTGCATAACACAGGTATGGCAGCAGGAAGTGGTGCATAACACAGGTATGGCAGCAGGAAGTGGTGCATTACAGATGGAAGAATGTGTGACACAGGTATGGCAGCAGGAAGTGGTGCATAACACAGGTATGGCAGCAGGAAGTGGTGCATAACACAGGTATGGCAGCAGGAAGTGGTGCATAACACAGGTATGGCAGCAGGAAGTGGTGCATAACACAGGTATGGCAGCAGGAAGTGGTGCATAACACAGGTATGGCAGCAGGAAGTGGTGCATAACACAGGTATGGCAGCAGGAAGTGGTGCATAACACAGGTATGGCAGCAGGAAGTGGTGCATAACACAGGTATGGCAGCAGGAAGTGGTGCATAACACAGGTATGGCAGCAGGAAGTGGTGCATAACACAGGTATGGCAGCAGGAAGTGGTGCATAACACAGGTATGGCAGCAGGAAGTGGTGCATAACACAGGTATGGCAGCAGGAAGTGGTGCATAACACAGGTATGGCAGCAGGAAGTGGTGCATAACACAGGTATGGCAGCAGGAAGTGGTGCATTATAGATGGAAGAATGTGTGACACAGGTATGGCAGCAGGAAGTGGTGCATAACACAGGTATGGCAGCAGGAAGTGGTGCATAACACAGGTATGGCAGCAGGAAGTGGTGCATAACACAGGTATGGCAGCAGGAAGTGGTGCATAACACAGGTATGGCAGCAGGAAGTGGTGCATTACAGATGGAAGAATGTGTGACACAGGTATGGCAGCAGGAAGTGGTGCATAACACAGGTATGGCAGCAGGAAGTGGTGCATAACACAGGTATGGCAGCAGGAAGTGGTGCATTACAGATGGAAGAATGTGTGACACAGGTATGGCAGCAGGAAGTGGTGCATAACACAGGTATGGCAGCAGGAAGTGGTGCATAACACAGGTATGGCAGCAGGAAGTGGTGCATAACACAGGTATGGCAGCAGGAAGTGGTGCATAACACAGGTATGGCAGCAGGAAGTGGTGCATAACACAGGTATGGCAGCAGGAAGTGGTGCATAACACAGGTATGGCAGCAGGAAGTGGTGCATAACACAGGTATGGCAGCAGGAAGTGGTGCATAACACAGGTATGGCAGCAGGAAGTGGTGCATAACACAGGTATGGCAGCAGGAAGTGGTGCATAACACAGGTATGGCAGCAGGAAGTGGTGCATAACACAGGTATGGCAGCAGGAAGTGGTGCATAACACAGGTATGGCAGCAGGAAGTGGTGCATAACACAGGTATGGCAGCAGGAAGTGGTGCATAACACAGGTATGGCAGCAGGAAGTGGTGCATTACAGATGGAAGAATGTGTGACACAGGTATGGCAGCAGGAAGTGGTGCATAACACAGGTATGGCAGCAGGAAGTGGTGCATAACACAGGTATGGCAGCAGGAAGTGGTGCATAACACAGGTATGGCAGCAGGAAGTGGTGCATAACACAGGTATGGCAGCAGGAAGTGGTGCATAACACAGGTATGGCAGCAGGAAGTGGTGCATAACACAGGTATGGCAGCAGGAAGTGGTGCATAACACAGGTATGGCAGCAGGAAGTGGTGCATAACACAGGTATGGCAGCAGGAAGTGGTGCATAACACAGGTACGGCAGCAGGAAGTGGTGCATAACAAAGGTATGGCAGCAGGAAGTGGTGCATAACAAAGGTATGGCAGCAGGAAGTGGTGCATAACACAGGTATGGCAGCAGGAAGTGGTGCATAACACAGGTACGGCAGCAGGAAGTGGTGCATTATTGATGGAAGAATGTGGGACCATGCATGAGAAACATGGTGAAATAACAAAAACAGTTTTCAAGAAAATATGGAATAAAGTTATTAGCATGCAAAGCCACATATACATTTTGCTGATATTTACGACACTAAAAAATTATAGATTTCCTCTATGAACAGGTTTTCTTGGAATATGCATGAATGAATACATAATATTGTGGTTGAAATATCTCATTTTGTCTTTAAAAAAATATATTTTAACCTTGCTTGCTCATGGAGATGCCAACATAAATTTTTTACTAAAAAATGTTCATCAGACATTTATTATAATTCCTGTTCTGTACAGTCACATTTTTGTTTAATACCTGATGAATACTTTTTAGTCAAAAATCTGTGGCAAGATTCATTCATTTTATCAAGCAACTCTTCCTACTGCCGCACCTGTGTTGATTTCCTACTTCATAGGGAAGTGAAACAGTGCAGGAATGATAGAGTAGCCTGGTGACCAGGGGGCAAACGTGCAGTTTGAGCACTTATCAATGGGTGAAAAGTCACAATATAAAGAGCACTTTGCCTCCCACAGTGCTGGGAAAGGAGAGGGCCTTACCAAGGTAGCCACAGATGGCAGCTATGGTGTTGGAGAAGCAGTCGTTGCGGTGGTCCTGCATAAGGGCTGACAGGGAGGAACTGGAGCCTCCATCTTTACGCAGTTGGAACCAACACAGCAGGAACAGTACCAGCTTGATGGCTGTCAGTAGAACACACAAGGAACAGTACTGCATCAGTAGAACACAGACAGCAATAGTGCACCAGTAGAACACACAAAAAGCAGTACTACATCACCTTGATGGCTGTCAGTAGAACACACAAGGAACAGTGCTGCACCAGTAGAATGCACATACATCAGTACTACACCAGCTTGATGGTTGTCATTAGAACATACAGGGAACAGTACTGCACCAGTAGGACACACAGACAGCAGTACCACACCAGTAGAACACACAGACAGCAGTACTACACCAGTAGAACACACAGACAGCAGTACTACACCAGTAGAAAATACAGACAGCAGTTCTGCACCAGTAGAACACACAGACAGCAGTACTGCACCAGTAGAATAGAATACACAGACAGCAGTACTTCAACAGTAGAACACACAGACAGCAGTACTACACCAGTAGAATACACAGCAGTCCTGCACCAGTAGAACATACAGACAGAAGTTCTGCACCAGTAGAACACACATTCATCAGTACTGCACCAGTAGGACACACAGACAGCAGTTCTGCACCAGTAGAACACACATACATCAGTACTGCACCAGTAGAACACACAGACAGCAGTACTGCACCAGTAGAACACACAGACAGCAGTACTGCACCAGTAGAACACACAGACAGCAGTACTGCACCAGTAGAACACACAGACAGCAGTACTGCACCAGTAGAACACACAGACAGCAGTACTACACCACTAGAACACACAGACAGCAGTACTGCACCAGTAGAACACACAGACAGCAGTACTGCACCAGTAGAACACACAGACAGCAGTACTGCACCAGTAGAACACACAGACAGCAGAACAACACCACTAGAACACATAGACAGCAGTACTGCATCAGTAGAACACATAGACAGCAGTACTGCATCAGTAGAACACAGACAGCAGTACTGCACCAGTAGAACACACAGACAGCAGTACTGCACCAGTAGAACACTCAGACAACAGTACTGCATCAGTAGAACACACAGACAGCAGTACTTCATCAGTAGAACACACATACAGCAGTACTGCACCAGTAGAACACACAGACAGCAGTACTGCATCAGTAGAACACACAGACAGCAGTACTTCATCAGTAGAACACACAGACAGCAGTACTGCACCAGTAGAACACTCAGACAACAGTACTGCATCAGTAGAACACACAGACAGCAGTACTACACCACTAGAACACACATACAGCAGTACTGCACCAGTAGAACATACAGACAACAGTACTGCACCAGTAGAACACACAGACAGCAGCACTGCATCAGTAGAACACAGACAGCAGTACTTCACCAGTAGAACACACAGACAGCAGTACTGCACCAGTAGAACACACAGACAGCAGTACTGCACCAGTAGAACACACAGACAGCAGTACTTCAGCAGTAGAACACACAGACAGCAGTACTGCACCAGTAGAACACAGACAGCATTACTGCATCAGTAGAACACAGACAGCAGTACTGCATCAGTAGAACACACAGACAGCAGTACTACACCAGTAGAACACACAGACAGCAGTACTGCACCAGTAGAACACACAGACAGCAGTACTGCACCAGTAGAACACACAGACAGCAGTACTGCACCAGTAGAACACACAGACAGCAGTACTGCACCAGTAGAACACACAGACAGCAGTACTGCACCAGTAGAACACACAGACAGCAGTACTGCACCAGTAGAACACACAGACAGCAGTACTGCATCAGTAGAACACAGACAACAGTACTTCACCAGTAGAACACACAGACAGCAGTACTACACCAGTAGAACACACAGACAGCAGTACTACACCTGTAGAACATACAGACAGCAGTTCTGCACCAGTAGGACACACAGACAGCAGTACTGCCCCAGTAGGACACACAGACAGCAGTACTGCACACTGCCAGACACAAGACCACCTGACAAGAATGAAGGCAGTGTGTACTGCTGGACACCTGCACAGGATACCAAGTATACACTATGGTCTGTAACTAGAGGTGTTCATAATTTCATGAATGATTAATGCATTAAATCTTTTTTTGTTTTGGTATACAATTTGGATACGGCTTGCTGAATTCCTTTACTTTCATTTGTCTCATCCCTTAGGGCGTATTTACATTTCCCAATAAAATCAGGGCTGGTTAAAGATGGTGGGAGGCAAGAGGGGATCAGAGAGCAGCAGGGCTTCAGAACATCCTCTTGATTGGTGCATATCAGATCCATCTCCTCACACACACACACACATACACACACACACATATATATACGCGCACACACACACACACACACACACACACACACATATATATACGCGCACACACACACACACACACACACACATATATATACGCGCACATACACACACACACACACACACATATATATACGCGCACACACACACACACACACACACATATATATACGCGCACACACACACACACACACATGCACACACACACACACACACACACACACACACACACACACAAACACACACATACACACACACACACACACACACAGACACAGACACACACACACACACAAACACACACATACACACACACACACATGCACACACACACACACACACAAACATACACACACAGACACACACAAATACACCACATACATACATACACATACATACACACACACATGCACACACACACACACATGCACACACACACACACACACACACACCACACACACACACACATATATATACGCACACACACACACACACACACACACACACACACACACACACACACACACACATATGCACACACACACACACTCAGACACATACACACATATGCACACACACAGGCATACACACATACACACAAACACACATACACACACACACACACACACACACACATAGGCCGACGCAGACTGGGTACTTACCTACAGTGCAGCAGGAGATGATCAGGGTGGGAATGTCAAACTTGGGGATGTCCTCCTCTCCCTTGATCAGGTTGGCCACCCTGGTGATGGAGGAGACAACCAGCTGGAAGGAGGCCAGCGACATGACCACTGACAACACCACGATGGCCACGGGCTCCAGGCGATTCTTCCCTGCCGCAGAAACAAAAACATCATTTCTAAGTTTGGCCTTTTCTCTGCTCTGTGGTCCACAACACTACATATTTATGACCAGTCCTTCCAAAATGAGTTGCCTGGATACCTTGGACGATTTTCAGATTTTTACGTCATCCTAAACTAAAGTTCATTAAATGCCCTTCAAAATGATACCAAAATTATTACGAAAGGTGCAGTGGTTGCCAAGTTATGACAATTTAAATACACATGTACCCAAGCTGAGTTTTTCAAGAAAACAGCTTTCAAGTTTGAGCTACATTTTTGCATTGTAACTCACTACTTGCAATCAAGCAACATCGATAAAATTTGGCCCAGAGCTAATTCTGGCATTCATTCCTCAACAACCTATACAATTGTGTTTCCATAAAAGCCCGTGGCATGTAACCATTCCAAATACTTTAACCATATGTTCCCTAATATGACAGAAGTGATGTAATATTGAGGTGAGGTGTTATGCAATCAGACATAATTTTTTCCTCACTGAAATTGCAGTGCCTATCTAAAGACGTCAAAATATTCATTTAGTAGTATAATTTGAAATCTGAAACTCTTGGAGTTGGAGTATTATATGTGGAAATTGTTTCGATTTCTGAATCAAGAAAACCTCAGAATCATAGGAGTGAATTAGATGAATTTTCAGCCATATCTTGATTTGAACAAAGTATGCAAATGACTCAATTCGGGAGGACCATTCACATTTTTAACTCTACCAGAAGCACTCAACCTCTCAAGCTACCCATCCCCACCATACTAACTTAAAAAAAAATCATGACGTATTCATGATCGAGAGAAATTCTACTGGCCAGGCCTGGCTATGGCAATTGGATTATGCTGTTGCAAAAAATGTTGCTGTGAGTGAGAATCCATCCTCAAGCATAATCTCAGGTGTTGCAGCCCTGTGCATATCATTTTTCATTTCCATCTTCTCCCAGTTTACCATCAGCCTCTGGTAATCTAAAAAATGTTTTTTCTTTCCAAGAAGAGGCTGACTTCTGCGTCATTGAATGCTAAGGTTATCTAGCACTTTTACAATTCATGGAGCACTACAATAATCCTGTCATACAGACTATGCCAGTTTAACAAATGTGTACCATGAGGAAACTTCATGAGCAGTGAGCAACTAGAGGGAACCCTGTACTGTAGATAC
>JAWQFJ010000190.1:75257-165257 GCA_034096865.1 Theodoxus fluviatilis | reverse complement strand
CATCTCGGCAAGCAAGACTTGCCGGGTGTTACATCACTTCTTCAGAAGACAGCAATCGCAAGTTCATTTTATTTGCAAAAACAACAGAATGTCGTATATTTACTCGCTAACACTTGGTCTGAAGCCGCATTCAGTTCGTCAAGTCGATTCAAATGTTGCCTGCCGCAGCTTTTGCAACGCTCCAAACCCTTGACCCTGTACTGTAGCCCAGGACTCAGGTGGTGACCTCAAAATCCCCTAGCAAGCTGGCTTGGGTAGCATCTGCCTCCTCTGAGCTTGGGATGTCTCTTCTCCAGTGGCTAAGGATCGTGTAAGCTGGTACTTGTTCAGTGATAGTGCAAAAGAAAATTTAAGCACCAGTGTAGATTAAAATAAAATACAACAAAAGAAAATTTAAGCACCAGTTTAGATTAAATGCAACATGTTTGATCTCAAATACTGTGAGTGGACGTTGCCAAAGGGCCCCATATATGTTCAAGACAGTTTTGTGATTATACATTGATGGTTTGACATGCTTGATGATATTAATTCATATGGCAAATAAAAAAAGCATGTTTTCTTTCTTTTTTCTTTCTTTTTTCTTTCTTTCTTTCATGAAGTTTACTCTGTGTGTGTGTGTGCGTGCGCGCGCGCCTGTGCACATGCATGATACCTGATGCAAGATTCACTCAGATCTGTGAGTTTGCTCTTACTCTTAACAATTCTACAGTAAACTTATTTGAATGGATGATATGATGAGAGAGCAGATGTATGTGAAGTTTTAAAATTTATGTTCAGGCAACTTGAACAATTACAAGGAATGATAGAAGCAGGTCAGTTATAAGACTGCTTGATGTCTCTTTGCCAAAATACTATTAGCTGAAATGCTGCCATTTTACAAATTATGCTTACACAGGGCATACCCAATGAATTGTACAGAAATGCCAAGTCTTGCAATACTGAAATACAGTGATATCTGTCAGGGGTTTGCTTTGATTTCCGACACAGGGTTTTCCAAAGAGGCCTTGGACTTGATCAAACAGCAGGAGCTGAAAGGGCAGCTGGAGTACCAGAGCAAAATCAAGGTAGATGGCCAAGAATTGCACACTCCTTTCTTTCTTCAGTGTTTCACGCAACACATTTCTAGAGGGCTTTGGTACCCTCTGCAAATAAAAAGGTCCATGCTTCACTGAAAACCGAAGGAAAACAGGTCTGCCATTGCTGAAAGCAACTGCCATCCAAGCATATCTATGCATGTGCATCAGGGACTATTTCTTGTTCAAACGTCTACATGGTTACATCACTTTCAATCACTGCCTGAGTTGGTATTCAGAAGATCAATGAATCATTTTGTAGCATTAAAATTTAAGCATCAGGTTAAAAAAAATTAGTGCCTATATGCAGGTGATACACTTGCATTGTGTTCTATTCCAGGTCATTTTGTCAGGGCTGCACCGCTGGACATAATGTGAAACACTGTTCTTGTGAGGAGCACAAAGTAACAAAATTATCACCTGGACAAGCAGTCATCCAGAGGTGTACAGAGGTCTGTGCATCATCCATGTGTGCTGTGTGTCTCAGGGACAGTGGCAACCGTGTAGTTCTCCTATGAAACTACACATTGCAGCACCTCTCTTGTGTAGCAGTGCAGGTTCTGCCTTAGATCATGTTGTTCCAGAAACCATAAAAATGACAGGCACTTACTGACTTAGTGCCATGACTGAATGTGGCCCGGCCCATCTCCCCCCACCCCCCATCCCCCACCCCCAACCCTATGTGCTGAAGTATTTAATCTGAACTCTGGTCTTAGTTTCACACAGCCGTTCTTTCCTTGGCTGTCTACTCATGCAATGACAAGCAATTTTCCCAAATGACTGCTCACAAGCCCATTTTTGGCACCCTGGGCGACTTGCGAGAGGGGAGGATTGAACCCCGGACCCTGTGTTTGTAGGAGTATGAGATGCAGCTTGAGCGGCTGAAGGTGGACCAGGTGCGGGTCATGCAGGAGGAGAAGAGGAAGACACTGGATGAGGAGTCGCGGCACCAGAATCAGCGCGCTCAGTACCAGGACCAGTTGGCACGGAAACGCTATGATGATCAGCTTGCCCAGCAGGTAATATGTGTGTGTGTGTGTGTGTGTGTGTGTGTGTGTGTGTGTGTGTTAGTGAGCGTTTGTGCTCATGGATGTGTTTGTATGTATGCATGCTTGGGTTTTTTCTAACCTTTTTCTGATTTTGACTATCATAGCATATGTCTGACATGTACAAGAAAAGTATGGGGGTAACTCAGTGGATGTAATTTATTAATTAATCCTAAAATAACTTGAAGAATAGATAATTTGATTGCCAAAATAGCACTGTAACCTGGTAACTTACATGAACAGAGACACCCAGATCCTGGAAACTTGTATATATGTGTCTGGTGTATAATTTCAGGCTCGCAACCAAGAGGAGAATTTGAGGAAGCAAGAAGAATCAGTCAAGAAGCAGGAAGAGATGAGGAGAGGTGAGTTATTGTACAGTGCATGTAAGGAATGAATATAGCTATTTTGGTTGTTATATAATGACTAAAATATAAAACAAGTTTTAACTGGAGAGAGAGGAAGGGAGGGAGAGGAGAGAGAGAGAGAGAGAGAGAGAGAGAGAGAGAGAGAGAGAGAGAGAGAGAGAGAGAGAGAGAGAGGGGAGGGGGGGGGATCCTATATACCAAGATGTTTCACTCCCTCTCTGCACTCATGAGCAAAAACGATTGCATTGACGAGTTATCTCCCTTATGGCTGCAATGCTGGCAGCAGTGCTGGCTGCGAGAAACACATGGTTTAGATCAACGAAAAACACACACACACACACGAGCAATCACAATGTTCATATCATTTTTCTGTACTTTTTGCATATGGTCAAGAGTACAGAGGTGGTGAGTATTGTGTGACACAAATATTTCAAAATAAACCAGCTTCACTGTGTGGGGAGTATTGCAATACCAGCTTCACTGTGTGGGGAGTATTGCAATACTAGCTTCACTGTGTGGGGAGTATTGCAATACCAGCTTCACTGTGTGGGGAGTATTGCAATACTAGCTTCACTGTGTGGGGAGTATTGCAATACCAGCTTCACTGTGTGGGGAGTATTGCAATACCAGCTTCACTGTGTGGGGAGTATTCCAATACTAGCTTCACTGTGTGGGGAGTATTCCAATACCAGCTTCACTGTGTGGGGAGTATTGCAATACTAGCTTCACTGTGTGGGGAGTATTCCAATACTAGCTTCACTGTGTGGGGAGTATTGCAATACTAGCTTCACTGTGTGGGGAGTATTGCAATACCAGCTTCACTGTGTGGGGAGTATTGCAATACCAGCTTCACTGTGTGGGGAGTATTGCAATACTAGCTTCACTGTGTGGGGAGTATTGCAATACCAGCTTCACTGTGTGGGGAGTATTGCAATACCAGCTTCACTGTGTGGGGAGTATTGCAATACCAGCTTCACTGTGTGGGGAGTATTCCAATACTAGCTTCACTGTGTGGGGAGTATTCCAATACCAGCTTCACTGTGTGGGGAGTATTGCAATACTAGCTTCACTGTGTGGGGAGTATTGCAATACCAGCTTCACTGTGTGGGGAGTATTCCAATACTAGCTTCACTGTGTGGGGAGTATTGCAATACTAGCTTCACTGTGTGGGGAGTATTCCAATACCAGCTTCACTGTGTGGGGAGTATTGCAATACTAGCTTCACTGTGTGGGGAGTATTGCAATACTAGCTTCACTGTGTGGGGAGTATTGCAATACTAGCTTCACTGTGTGGGGAGTATTCCAATAGTAGCTTCACTGTGTGGGGAGTATTGCAATACCAGCTTCACTGTGTGGGGAGTATTGCAATACTAGCTTCACTGTGTGGGGAGTATTCCAATACTAGCTTCACTGTGTGGGGAGTATTCCAATACTAGCTTCACTGTGTGGGGAGTATTGCAATACTAGCTTCACTGTGTGGGGAGTATTCCAATACTAGCTTCACTGTGTGGGGAGTATTGCAATACTAGCTTCACTGTGTGGGGAGTATTGCAATACTAGCTTCACTGTGTGGGGAGTATTGCAATACTAGCTTCACTGTGTGGGGAGTATTCCAATACTAGCTTCACTGTGTGGGGAGTATTGCAATACCAGCTTCACTGTGTGGGGAGTATTGCAATACTAGCTTCACTGTGTGGGGAGTATTCCAATACTAGCTTCACTGTGTGGGGAGTATTCCAATACTAGCTTCACTGTGTGGGGAGTATTGCAATACTAGCTTCACTGTGTGGGGAGTATTGCAATACTAGCTTCACTGTGTGGGGAGTATTGCAATTCTAGCTTCACTGTGTGGGGAGTATTGCAATACTAGCTTCACTGTGTGGGGAGTATTGCAATACTAGCTTCACTGTGTGGGGAGTATTGCAATACCAGCTTCACTGTGTGGGGAGTATTGCAATACTAGCTTCACTGTGTGGGGAGTATTGCAATACTAGCTTCACTGTGTGGGGAGTATTCCAATACCAGCTTCACTGTGTGGGGAGTATTGCAATACTAGCTTCACTGTGTGGGGAGTATTGCAATACCAGCTTCACTGTGTGGGGAGTATTGCAATACTAGCTTCACTGTGTGGGGAGTATTCCAATACCAGCTTCACTGTGTGGGGAGTATTGCAATACTAGCTTCACTGTGGGGAGTATTCCAATACCAGCTTCACTGTGTGGGGAGTATTGCAATACTAGCTTCACTGTGTGGGGAGTATTGCAATACTAGCTTCACTGTGTGGGGAGTATTGCAATACTAGCTTCACTGTGTGGGGAGTATTGCAATACCAGCTTCACTGTGTGGGGAGTATTGCAATACTAGCTTCACTGTGTGGGGAGTATTCCAATTCAATGCAGGGGCATGTTGCTTAGCCTACCTATTTGGCAATTAATAGGCTGATGTCAGCATGTGTCAAACATTTGACCGTCTTTACATCTGCTTTCATCGTTGACTCCCACCTATTCCTCACAAGGTCTTGCAATGTTCCTAGCATGAGCAATTTGTTGCTGCATTGCAGCAGCATGAAGGGATTGATTTTGATACATTTAGACTTTGCTGCCCTCCCAGCCACCTGGATTTTATTGATGGGTGGCTAGGTCTTCAGTCAGCTCTTGGCTGTGATGCACTGTTAGGCAGTAGCTTTGTGGACTTTAATGAATAGATTGTTAGTGAATTTTATCTTGTCTGACACATCCATTAAGCTATTTTGTCTATGAAAGCAGTTGATACCACTGAGCAACTTGCTTCCCACCCACATACCCACCCTACAGCCTACTGAAGATGTAAGAAAGTTAGAAACACAAAATGTATTGGTTATGTGGAAGGTTTTTTCCCCCTTAACTCGTTCGCGACATGCCGTATCATATGACGCAGCACGCCAAACGTGCTAAGAGGAGCGAGATAACAGGCGAGTATGGTGTCGGGGCGGGAGCAACGAAGTGAGTTGGAGGAAGCATTAGGGATTGTTTTAGAGGAAGGATCTGATGTGGAGGAGGATGCTTTGCATGACATAGGTAATTTCAGTGATTCTGATCGCGATGATGATGGAGCTTTTCCTCTCACTCATGATGAGGAAACTGACAGTGATGGTGATGGCGAATCTGGGTCAGTCACGCTGTCTGCGTTCGCATCGACCAGCAGCGGTGCTGGTATTTCGGGCATGACTGAGGCTGTAGCAGGTCCTATCCCTAGTGAGATAGGAATACAACCTTCTCCCTCCACATCTGGTGTGCCTCAAGCTGATCCACATCTTCCAGAAGTGGATAGCGATGACGATGACTACATGTAGGTAGTCCCAGTGGTCAGCTATCACCGGCAACTGCACAGAAAACTGCCTAAATGGCAAGTTTTGCTGAAGCATTTTTGATCTACACAAACTATGAACTTATTTGAAACTTGTATCAGAATAAAGATCTGCTTTTCATCTTTCCACCAGTGTCTGTCATCATTTGGGTTTTGTTTTTACTATTTTGCACAACGCAATTGAAAGTAGTGTCCAACGGTCAATAATTACTGCTGACAGAGCCTGCCGAGTGAACCGCAGAGGCACGGGCCTCGGAGGGTCGCCTGGTTCAAACAGTCAGCGGCTCGGCTAGGATAAACATAGGAAGATATAAATAGCACCACTAGAAAGAGCTGGCAGAGAGCTTTCCTGTGGTATCACTTTCATTGCAGTTAAAACCTCCAAAATGTTTGAAATATGCGCTTGAATGAAAATGTTTTCATTTAAAACGCTCGATTTCCCTCACTATAATAGATACAACAACAAAAAAATATTCACTGCAAAGAGCGTTTTCTCAGCTTTCAGATGATACGAAACTTAGGTATGTAGCTTTCGCATAGCCCAGACGCCATGGCGTGGAATGACGCGACCCTCGGATGCAAAATGGCAGCCGCCATGGAGGCCGTCGGCCTCTCCGAGTCCGATGAACCAACAGCGTGTCAGGATCAACTGCGCCCTTTTATCGGTAAGTTTCAATGCTCATCTGATGTACACTTGTCATATTTTAGCCTTTTCACATGTTGCAGGTCGATTTAATAGTGCTCAGTTTCTGTTTTCCTTGAAAAACTTCTACTGGATTGACCGTACTCTGACAATGGTTCTCAGTGTAGACTAGTGCAGTGCAAATCAAATCATGTTGTGGCTTTGTCAACATCGAAGTAAAGTCTATCTAATGTAGTGTGTCAATCAAGAATGTTGTAAGCTTCCCAATTTTTTTCTGAATCAGATTCTTTTTCGTTTCGGAGTAATAGCCTTTCAAACACAGAAGCTAATGTGATCGAATAAAATCAGGGGCAAGTAACTCTCGTATCCAATTGGGTCAAATTTTGAATTTGAAATGTAATAAGTGTTAAAATGAACCAGTTATCTTACGTTTGATGTAAAAACTTATTTAGTTGGTTGTAGAATGTTTCCTCTTGTGTTTCAACAGCTGTTATATAACTAATTTACAGAATTGGGCCTGTAGTTAGCCTAGACAACATTTAATCAAAACTCTCTCTCTCTCTCTCACACACACACTAAACCTTGGATTGTCTCTTGTTTTCCAGTTGATGAGCAGTATAAGCTTCCGAAGAAACATCTCACTGATGAAACAATTCCAAAGTCTGTGTGCCATTCCATGTCTGATGAGCGGACAGCTCAACCTCTGCTCAAATCAGCTTCATGGAACAGTTTGAGAACAAAAACATCTTCCGTTGGGGTGATACCCTTGACTTGGACACTGTTGAATCTAAGTATGTGTTTGCATGGGACGTGTCCATGGATTCCACAAATGGCAGAGTTTGGTCCCTGAGTGAATTTGGTGGAATCCAACGTCGGTACCAGAAGTACAAGCAGCAGTTTTGTTGATGATTAACTTGAGGCTTTCTGATTTGTGTCAGAGTCAGACTGCCTGGTTCATGACAATCCAGTCTTATGACAATTATCCAACTACTCTGTGTCATACTCATAGATTGTGCAGTTTGATAAATAATTCATCAGTTTGAACAGAGAAGACAGACTTGAAAACTTAATTACTTATGCCAGGGTAGATGCTCATGTGTGTAGACTTGACTTTGACTGCTGTTTGATGACTACATATTTATCATGAGCATACCAGGAACCCAGGCTGAGAGTAGTAACTAAGTGTCAGTGTGACGAATGACTGAACTTTACTTTAAACTTAAAGCCGTGTGAAATTTAGACTGTGACTGATTATAAGAAGCTGCTTCTGTATAATTTTGACATGGAAGTATAACTCCTTGAGTGAACTTAAGCAGCAAGTATGTGCAGTTTTTCAAGCTGCTTGATGCCCCCAGTGATCCACAAAACTGGTATGTGCACATGTGAACATTCTCGGAGACCTGACTGAAACTGAAATTGACATTATACACTTCAACTGGTTGAGATGCAACAACTGTAATTGAAACTTGATGGATTTCTAGCTGTCTGGCCCTCATTTGACAGAATACATATGGTAGGTTTTCTGTTGTTGGTCGGCATTTAAATTGGGAGTGAGCGGGAGGTAAATGTTTAGGAATTAAGGTCCCCCTCCCATCCTGAAATCTAGGAGGTTTATTTCTTTTCTTGTTACACCACTGGAAAGAGCTGTTTGAGACAAACATTTTGATATATGATACATTAGTGTAGGTCAATTAGGAACAAAGTTATCACTACCAACGGATTTAACGACGCCAGTGCTGCGAGACTGTATTTCGTAGTGATTCTCATATTCATGGCAACAAAAGGCAGAATTGATTTGTTGTTTTGCATGAAATGTCATCTGTTTAACAGAAAACTTGATTACTTGCTGCCTGAGAAGTGTTTTCATATATTATGCTGCATATTGGATTAAATAGTTCTTGAAATACACACAAAAAGCCTATACGCCATCAGTAGAATCAAAATCGTGAAAATTTCAGTGTTCTTCAAGTTTCACATTGGTGTATCTCAGCAGATCTTTGAAAATCAGTTCTGAAAAAAATTGGGTTTGTAGTCTGTGTTAGAGTGCTACTCAGGAACAGGTTTTCTAAGGAAAATTCATTCATGTATGACAGTGGGGGCACTCCAAAAAAGCCTTTTTGTGTGATTTTGCGAGTCGAAAATTGCATTGCGAGTCATTTTTAGCATACAATTAAAGTGAATATATGTGCTTGGAACTAGAGTTTTTGTGTGTTCTTGTTTCACATACACATAGATGATATGTTTTTGATGTCACAGGGTTGCTGGTATTGATATTTTCCATTATATTCTTATTAAAAGTAGGGGTTTCGTTTTATTTGAGAAAATTCATTCCTCCGTCACAAACTTTGAAAAGCTGTATCTCAGTAAATAATAGTGCTAGAAGCTTGAAATTTTGCATGAAGTTTTCTAATGTTACATACAAAATTATGAGATAGAAGTTTTTTACATATGTTGTGTTTAAAAAAATTAATGGGACTACCTACTACATGTTTACATGGTCACGGAACATACACAATTATCCAATCATAACTCCTTTCGACGACAGTACAGCTGGCTTGCAAGTCAGGATGCCAGATGATGCGAAGCCTGTAGATTTCTACAGGCTTTTTATCACAAAAGATGTGATAAAGGCAATGAGAGTGGAAACCAATAGGTATGCCACCTCAGTCATGCAAACCAAGCGAGCCAGTGAGCGTGTCCTGTCTCCAAGATGCATGTACGTGACATGGGTTCGCGTGACAGATGAAGAGATGATGAGAATGCTCGCAATCCTCATACACATGGGAATAGTGCACAAACCCCGCATAACTGATTATTGGTCCACTGATCCAGCATTAGATTCCTCTTTTGCTCCTAAACTCATGCAGCGTGAACGCTTTCGAGCTGTACTCGGTTTTTTCCACCTGCACGACACCAGTTACTACGTGCCAAGAGGACAGCCAGCCCATGATCCTCTGCACAAAGTGAGACCACTTGTGGATCATCTGAGACAGGTGAGTAGCATGAAGACATTTTCATTCTTGTATTCAATTTTAGAAATAGTTTCTTGTCTACTTACTGACTTACACATATTTTTATGATATAAACTTACAATAAAAGCAGATGATTCTCGCTATTGCCAGTTAAGTTAGCAAGCAATTGATCTATTTACATGTTGTACAAATATTTTCATCATGATCACCCATTAGTTTTTTAGATTGTATTTCAGAGACTAATATTACTCTTATTTATGTTTTCAGACCTTCAAAGTCCTGTACCAGTCTGGTCAGAACATCTGTATAGATGAGGCCCTCTGCCCCTGGAGAGGAAGAGTTCCCTTCAGGGTCTACATGAAGGATAAGCCTACCAAGTGGGGAATGAAACTCTACGAGGTCTGTGAGAGTGTCACCGGCTATGTGTAGGACTATGAGGTCTTCTGCCACATGCCAAACCTCAGCAACACCCCATATGATGTGTGTCATCGGCTGATGGCACCACTAAAGAGCAAGGGGCATATGCTGTTTGTAGACAATTACTACTGCAGCCCTGCCCTTGCCTTCAGTATGGCAGCTGAGGACACAGGAGTGGTGGGCACAGTCTGTGCGAAACGAGTGGGGATGCCCAAAGACCTCACAAGCCAGCCCATGCGTCGCGGTGACATGGCCTACAGGCGGCAAAATCAGGTTCTGGCTCTTCGCTGGAAGGACAAGCGCGACGTCCACATGCTCACGACAAAGCATCTGCCTGAGATGAGGATGGCAACATCTCGAGTGGAAAGAAGAGGAAAAACCCACTGCTGTCCTGGACTATGTGAAGAACATGGCAGGTGTGGACCAGATGATTGCCTATCTGCCTCTGCATAGAAAGACTGTGAAGTGATGGAAAAAGCTGGCTTTCCACCTCATCACACTAGTGATGATCCAGGCCCACTGCCTGCACAATGTGGACAAGAAGTCCAAGGGGAGGAAGACAATGGACCTGGAGACTTTTGCACTGTCAGTGTGCAATTCCCTGGCTGTGTATCCCACTCCAGTTGCTGCTCCTGTGGGTGCCTCTGCTTCTGCCTCTGCCAGCCCTAGTCTGGGTCCCAGCACCAGTGCCTCCCCCAGTTCCAGCACCAGTGCCTCTTCCAGTCCCACACCCAGTCCCAGTCCCAGTGCCACTGTGAACAGGCTGGTAGACGGGCACTTCCTTGAGCCCCTCCCCACACTCCCAGGAAAGGACAGGGTGCAGAAAGCATGTATAGTTTGCTATGCAAAACTGGCCAGGAGTGGGGCCAGCAGGCAGGAACAGAAGAACAGGAGGAAGCTGACTCAGCTCCAGTGTGCTGAATGTGGAAAGCCACTCTGTCTCCACCCATGCTTCAAGCAGTACCACACCCAAGAGGACTATGTCAGCTAAGCTTTCAACCCTTTTTGCATGAACATTGATAACTACAATTTTCCGTAATCTTGGCATGCCTAAAACTTACTGTAGCTCAAGTTCTGTAAATAAAATCCTAACAAAATTTTACCAGTGTGTTCTTGTGTCCTTTCTTGACATTCACTTTTTTTTACAGCTTTCAGTTTCATTCAAGATATAAAAAGTGTGCAATCCAAGAAAGAGCTGTGGGTGAAAAACCCGTTTTCTTCCATTATAGTGGTTGCAATTATTACCATACCACATAGAGAAGTTTTTTGCTTTACATAGTGCAGTATAAGACTATATTGGCAAGAAAAAAATCTTTACAGCAGTACCAAAATTATATTTGTAGCTGTATTACTTATTTTACTACGATTTTTGACTCACATGCGAAGCAAAAGTGAGTCTATGTACTCACCCGTGTCGTCCGTCCGTCCGGGCGTAAAAAACTTAAACGTTGGATTTTTCTCGGACACTATGAAGTATATCAACACCAAATGTGGCATAATGGTGTATGATGACAAGGCCTCTAAAACCATACATGGTGACTTGACCTTGCTTCAAGGTCAAGGTCACAGGAGCCATAAATGTGGTCTCAAAAACAGTCATTTTTCACATTTTCCCAATTTTCTCCCACGTTATTGAGAATGGCGACCTTAGCTACAAGTGGTATATAGGGCAAAGTAATCCCTATCTTTTGATACCAGTTTGGTTGACCTTGCTTCAAGGTCAAGGTCACAGGAGCTCTTCAAAGTTGGATTGTATACATATTTTGAAGTGACCTTGACCTTGAACTATGGAAGATAACTGTTTCAAACTTAATAATTATGTGGGGCACATGTTATACTTTCATCATGAGACACATTTGGTCACATATCATCAAGGTCAAGGTCACTTTGACCCTTATGAAATGTGCCCAAAATGGGGTAGTGAACCACTAAAAGTGACCATATCTCATGGTAGAAAGTGCCAATAAGCACCATTGTGCTTCCTATGTCTTGAATTAACAGCTTTGTGTTGCATGACCTTGGATGACCTTGACCTTGGGTCAAGGTCAAATGTATTTTGGTAGGAAAAATGTGTAAATCATTTCTTAGTGTATGATGTCATTGGTAGGTTTAGTTGTTTGACCTTGACCTTGAAGGTCACCTGAAGGTCAAGGTCATATAAAGGTCAAGATCAAGCATGTGAGTCGAATGGGCTTTGCCCTTCTTGTTCAAAATATACCCAAATTTGCTGCGATTTCAGGGGTCAGACGCACTAGAAATACTTCGTCTTGAATGAGTTAAAATTGTTTGCTGGGTATCTTGCTTTGATTTCTCCTGCTGTTGCAGTTTAGAAGTCGGATCTTCAGAGTAAATTATGCTAGTCAAAGGGGATTGGTAGGACCTTTCCTGTCCTTTTGTTGTTGTTTTGATCGATATAATCATATGTAAGTTGTATCATGATTGGCATGATAAAGCAGCAGTGTCTGGTATTGGAAATAGACTTATTACAAGAAATGACTGACTGGTAGTTGTATATGATTGCTGTGACTGCTTACAAAACACCCATCTGATTCCCTTTGACGAGCACATAGTGGTTTTGGGCAACACACCTCCCCCTGAAGGGAGGTAACTGCAGCTTGATTAGATTTTTCTCCTCCAGGGCCCGTATTCACAACGGCGATTTATCGGCGATTTATGTTAACCCCGATTTATCTCTAAACTCAGACGATTCCAACTGCCTGTTCCGCTCTCCCTTGGCTGGAAACGAGAATATAGAGCAAAGCGCACCCTAGGATCCTCTGACGAGCGTACCTTATCTAACCGATCAAGATAACGCGGGGCTAGGGGATAAATCGAGTGTTAAAAAGATAAATCGCCGTTGTGAATACGGGCCCAGGTCTTTGGCTCTGTATGTTTCACTTTACCTTCATTACTCTCAGGACAGACTGGGTGACAAGGGAAATACCTATGACAGCTGGGAAAGACTAGCAAAACAAAATATTGGGATTCAGATCATCTGGTCATGTAAGGTTGAACAGCAGCTGCTGATACAGGGCAGTGTAGACTGGAGAAAACAACATGGACCATGGTAGCTTGGCTGGAAGAGCATTTCAGGTGCTAACCAAAAGGTTGCAGGTTCAGTCCCCATGTGTAGTCCCACATTTCTCCTATCTGTTTCTCACAGGACTTCGACTTTGTATATTTAACTTGATGCATTGTTGAAAAGGACAACTTTTTGGCATGTTGTTGTTGTTGCATACCTGGGCTAAACACTCCCCGGATCACCCAAGTGGGTGAGATGATTGCGTGTGTGACTGTTTTTGAACACTCCGCCATATAGGCAGCCACACTCCATCTTCAGGGGATTTGATCTCTGTCTCCAGAGAATGCCAGTTGTTATGTTAGGAGCTTACCACGGCTGAAGTAATCCCCACATAACAGTACAACATAACAGCATTTTGCTGTAGCCTTGGTTTTTGGCTGGAGTCAACAAATATCAACAGCCTTTGCCCAAGGCAAACTTTTTGGCATGACAAACATGTCATGAATGCAACAGTTGGCTCAAAGATTCTGCAAAGACCTAGGACTTTGCTGAAGAGTTTTTCTTTCATCACAGCCACCATCCAGCAAGAAGCTGAACTTCGACACCAGAATGAGATGAAGCGCATTGAGGCTGAGATGCGGAGCAAAGCCAAGGTGGAGCGAGAGAACCAGGACATCATTCGAGACCAGATACGCCTGAGGGCCCAAGAGAACCGCCAAACAGTGTTGGAGTCCATCAAGTAAGTGTGTAATGGTCAGGCATGATGATATGATATGCTGTGAGTGGCCAAGGTGTAAACCAGGGCAGTCTGCTTGCCTGTTGTGTCGAGAAATGCAGATGTTTATATGCTTTTATTGTTATGTCTTATATGCAGCAATCACTTTGCAGTCATGTCTTATAAAGACAGCCAATGATGAGTGGCATCTTCTGCTAGAGCATGTCATCTGTTCAGTAGATCAGCCACAACTTGTATGAGGTGAGTGCCCTGGGGCGCTCTGCTGCATTAAGCATTACAGATAATGGAAAGTAGGTCAGAGCACCCCAAGGCAATTGCCTTATACAATTCACCGTTACTCAAAGGATTTGTAGAAGAAGGGCAAGTTTTCCACCACCCACCCTTTCTTTTTCTTAGATGCAGGGAATTATATATAATTATAAGTGTCTAGAATTAATTTTCACATTGAAGGAGCAGCTTTTTGCCAGAAAAATGGTGGATGATAGAAAGGTTTACACTTTTACAGTCTATGAGCGTGTATGACGACAGTGGATGTTTGTCACTTTAGAAGCGTTAAGGCGATGGTTTACATCTAGAATGTTTCATATTGTTTTGTGTATTTTTTGGGGTCCTTTTGGGGTTGAAATTAATGGTTAAAAAATGGTATTTATAATATTTCTGCTGCATTTATGCTTATTCCTGTAAATAATTCATGGTGTGATCAGTGGCAGAGCATTATCTTTGCATGTATTGTCAAGGCACATGCAGCACAGAAAGTGGCATATGATGAGGTGTACTGGGTGACTGAAAGTGAAACTCTCTGTGCGCAGGACTGTTGGCTCTGTGGTGGGCACGGGCCTCCAGACCTTCATCTCCGACTGGGACAAAGTCACTGCCGCTGTAAGCACCCAGTATCTCTTGCATTCCTCTCATTTCTCCTGCTGTCCCTCCTTGTCTTCCCTTTGTCTGCCTTTAGAACCTTGCCCTCTGTCTTGTGTCCTTTTCTTTAATCATTTCTCATTCCTTGCTTCCATCTCTCATCTTTCCTTGTCTCTGTGCTCCTACCTTTTTTCATTCATCTGTCTCTCATAAGTTCAGGTGTCTGTCCAGTAATCACCCATCTGCTTATTCATTCACCAGGCAGGTAGCCTAGTCAAAGACCCATCCATGTTTCGGTCATCTAGTCTGTGGAACTACGTACATCCTCGCGTCTTTCCATCTGCGCATCTGTCAGTTCCTCCACTCTTCCCTTCCTTTGCCCAACTTCACTCACTCCGTTTCTGTGACTGCAGGCTGCGGGCTTGTCACTGGTGGCAGTGGGGGTCTACGCTGCCAAGTACGGAACAGGAGTAGCAGCTCGCTACATCGAGTCTCGGCTGGGCAAACCCTCCCTGGTCAGAGAAACATCCAGACTGACACCGCTAGAGGCAGTCAAGCACCCCATCAAGGTAGGGGGGTGGGGTGGGGAATGACAAGCACCCCATCAAGGTAGGGGTGGGGGTGGGGGGAGAAATGACAAACACCCCATCAAGGTAGGGGTGGGGGGGGGGGGAGAAAGACAAGCACCCCATCAAGGTAGGGGTGGGGGGGGGGGGGGGGAGGAATGACAAACACCCCATCAAGGTGGGGGGGGGGGGGGGGGGGGGAGGAATGACAAACACCCCATCAAGGTAGGGGTGGGGGGTGGGGAGGAATGACAAGCACCCCATCAAGGTAGGGGTGGGGGGTGGGGGAAGGAATGACAAGCACCCCATCAAGGTAGGGGTGGGGGGTGGGGGAAGGAATGACAAGCATCCCATCAAGGTAGGGGTGGGGGGTGGGGGAAGGAATGACAAGCACCCCATCAAGGTAGGGGTGGGGGGTGGGGGAAGGAATGACAAGCACCCCATCAAGGTAAGGGGGGGGGGGCATGACAAGCACCCCATCAAGGTAGGGAGGGGGGCTGCAATTCATATTGGCTGCAATCCAGTGTCGTAAATTTGTCCATTTGTGTAATTCTGTCTGTGCGTGAATGATGCTTGGTGAACATCTACGATGCACCTACCCCTCTGTATGACTGCGAAAGCTTTGGTTCAATGACTACGACGTGCCAGGGCAAAAAACAAAAAAAGTGTTTACAGGAACTTCCCTTCCCTTGCAACTACTTATCTACAATATATACCAGTTCCTGGCAGCCCACCCCCCGGTGCACTCCCCTCTTGCATGAGTACACAGTCAGCCCCTCAGCCTCTACTCGCTTGTTGAAACCATGTCTTTAGACAGGCAGAGATGGGCGACCATGCTTTGGGGTTGGACGATGTGCCGTGGTTCTATCCCTGGGACGGGAAGAATCTGGGTTTATTAAAATATAATGTTCCTGTGCTTGTATAGTGCCAGTTTTAAGAATCAACATGTTATTTTGTTTTAACATAAATTATTTTGAAAACTCCCCCCTTCCCCCCCCCCCCCCCCCCTCCCCTCCCCAGTAATCTTTGTTTGAATTCCGAAGTTTGGAGAGGTTAATTGATTGGATGCTCTCTGTTGTGCTCCAGATGGGAAAGCAGCTCATGAAGACGCCGCAGGATGCTCTCCAGGGCATCATTCTGAAGGTGAGACATTTTCCTTTTTCTACTACTTGAATGTACAGAACGCAGGGTCCTACACGACTTTTCTAAACTGCTTGCCTCTTTGGGCAAGTAGATTGAAAACTCACCTGCCCAAAAGTAAAATCCACTGACCTGAAAAATGTTTGCCCCACCACAGTAATCACACTGGTCAAATGAAAGTGCATTTAGCAATGCACATGTATACATTATCATAATGAAGGTCAGGCAAACTAAACAGGCAGTTTCGAGGTTGCCTGCACAGTCTTGACAGTGTTTGCAAGCTGTTATATGCTTTGATTAAGATGTAAGGGAGTCTGGCTCCCTGTCTAGAAGAGGAGATACGGCCACGAGTGAGTAACCCGAGATGCCCAGCACCGAGCTATTCATAGCTCAGCTGACCAGTCTTCTTCTGCGACACTCTACAGAGATAGGGATGCACAGCCTTACCCCTTCCTGCAAATTAGTATTAATCAATGAATAAGAGGAAAATTTTGTTGCCTTTTCTTGCAAGGCTAGATTGACTTTTCCTTGCCTGAAGAAAACATTTGGGTTGCCTCAGGCAGTCGGGCAATCCCTTGTGTTGGACCCTGGCTTACCTTGACTCGGATTTGGTCTCCTGATGCTGAAAGCTGGAATTTGTTACTTGGTCTGTAAAATGGTTTGAAGTCTCATGCCATGGGCTTTTACTCACCACTGGAGTTCACTGATCTAGGTGCCTTTTAGTGGTGCCTTGCATGTCAAGTAAACTTTGTTGGAAGCACACAGCTTGATCAGAGCCTGACCATGTCAGCTGTCTTGTGCCTAATAATTAAAAGATGGTGCAGTATGGTACCTGTCATTTAAATCAAAAAAGATTTCAACCACAGTCTCCATTGTATGTGAAGAGCTAGATGCATCGAATAAAGATATCTTTGCTTTAGTGATCATAGATACATTCTATGGTGATGTCTGGCTGTGATACTGACATTCATGCTGAAGTTACTGAGCACTGCTACTTTTGTCTGTTTATTAAATTCATTCTCTGCAACAATGGCTAGGGAGAAAATACAAATACGACTGTTGTGTTTTCACTCACTATGATTTTTCTTCCATTATTAAAAAAAATGCTTCATGTGTCTGCAGCCAACTTTGGAGGAGAGGCTAAGAGACATCGCCATAGCAACCAGACACACCAAGAAGAACAAGGGCTTCTACAGGAACATCTTGCTATACGGTCCTCCTGGAACAGGCAAGACCATGTTTGCCAAGGTAGGTTGACCCTCTGAAAGTCTTTGATAGTGCTGTTTTGGAAAATGGAGCTAGGTGTTTATCCAAATATGCCATTTGTCTTTCACCTTGGAGTTTTCACCTTTTATTCGCATGAATTCATATTCTGCAGTCAACTGATGAGTTCAGTATATTAAAGGCATGCTTCAGTTCTGATGTCTTGAGAGAAATAAAAGATATTTATGATTGATAAAATGTAGAGCTTACATTGTATAAGCAGCCTTTAGGATTGCTGCACAAACTGTATATGAGGCTGTGCCAAAAGGTGCCATTTCGGACCCCATGTGTGTTTGGAAAGCAAGTCTAATTAACTGGATTACCCCAACATGTTTACATGCATTGTGCTTTGAAAAGGGAAGTTTGATGAATGCTTTTTTAATGTTTTTAAGCTTGTTGCTGTTGTGAATGTCAAATAAAAGAATAAAATGTTTCAAACATACACCGGAAACGGCCCCAAAACATTTTGGACATTTTGGTGTCCTCTGGAAACTTTCGATTTTTCATGATCTGCATCACTGCATCGGTTTTAATCTGCGTATTTCAAACAGTCTAAGCATGCAACTCGTTGTAGAATGTGCAACAATCGTAATTAGAACCAGAATTTACCGAAAATATCGCTCAGTAAATAGCCGTTTTTTTCGAAGGGCTCATGTCCGCAGACCAACATGTTTACAGATTCGATTTCGTCGGTCTTGGTGCTTTGAATGGCATCCATTTTGGATGAAAACGATAGTTTCGTATTCGAGGAAATAAAAGCAGTGTGTTACATTTGAGTCAGAATCTGCGAAGTTATTGTATCTTGCAGCAAAACAAAACGATGAAGTTTAATGTCCGAATGTTACGTTTGACCAATTTCGTTATTTTTGCAATTTTCACAAAGAAGTTCGCGAGCATTTGATACGAAAGCGTGGAAACCACTAGCTTTGCTTCTACGGCATTTCCGGTCTGTGGATTCGATTGTGAATTATGGAGACGACGATCCGAAAAGGTGAGAAAATATTTTACTGTCTGCTCAGGGCAAGGTGTTACGCGTGACCTGTTGTTACGTTTTACAGATAATTCTTCTCTCTGCGAATTGAATTAGCTTATAATAACTGCTTGCTACTTTTGGGAGGCAAATATGATGGAAGAAAAATACAATCCTCTGGCCAGTTTTTGTCCCGCGGGTTTTTAGTGACCAAATGTGGAGAAATCACTGATCTCGGACATGGTTCTGTTTATGTCCGTGTTACGATTCAGGAGGACACGTTCATGTCAGTGTAACAATTTAGGAAGAGACGTTTATGCCCTTGTAACGATTGTAGCCAAAGCTGAAAAAATGCATTTGGGTTAGCAGGGGTCCCGAAGGAATATTTTCATGGGACTGTTTTATCCCCCACCCCCACCCCCAACAACAACGAAAAAAAAGAATCGAAGATTATTTTTTTAATTATGATTTTGCAAGGAGTTTACGTACAACCAATTACATTTTTGATTGAATTGAGAACCTTGACAATCTTGGATTTTACTTTTCAAATCTGAATATTTTCTGTTGTTTTTGCCAGTAGAAACAGAAAGTTATTGGTTGTTTTGTGTTGCAGGTGTTGGGGTGTGAAACATCCGAAGTGTATGTGAGGTTCATGTGTCAGGCCGAGGACTTCTTCTTTTGGGACAGCTGCCCAGAAGAATATTGGGAGGATATGCTGGTTTTCCTGTGCAAATCAAAGAAAGTCAACATTGAAATAGACACCAAGCGGTCTACAAACTGCTGCCAGCTGTACTTCTTTAAATGACTTTGCCTTGAAGGCTAAGATTTCATGATAGTGCCATATTGTGTTTGTTGTTTTGACATGGTATCAATGTTTGTCAAGTATACCCTTTTCCTGTTTCATTGTGTTGCTATTTAGGATAAGATATGTTTTGAAAAGAAAACAAGCCATGTTTTCTAACACATACCATTAAGATTAAAATTTTTATAATTTGCTGTTTGATAATCAGATTCTAATTGAGTGCATTGAATCTTTTCCTGTCCAGCTATAGAGCGTAACGCAAGACAGGTAGAACGCTATTTTGACCTGGTTTTGAACATGATATTACTTTTGATTGCATTTTAATGTTTTATATGTACCTAGTCTTTAGGTTAAAAATGTATTCTGAATGTCTATTTGAATATTGTAGTTATTTTTGACATTTTGATTGATTTCATGTCCACTGACTCCATGTAACACGTGACAGGTAGAACGCAGATTTGACCTGTTTTGAACATGATGTTACTTTTTTGTGGGTTTTGATGTTCCATAATTACCTAATCTTCAAAATATGACTGTATCCAAAAGGTTTATTTAATATTATAGTTGTCATTTTTGACATTTTGAATGATTTCATGTCCACTGACTCCATGTAACACGTGACAGGTAGAACGCAGATTTGACCTGTTTTGAACATGATGTTACTTTTTTGTGTGTTTTGATGTTCCGTCACACCCTTATGGTGGTGGAGGAGTTTACATACCTGGGCTCCACCATCTCAAGCAACTTGTCTCTGGACGCCGAACTAAGCAAGCGCATTGGCAAAGCCGCAACATCACTGGCCCGCCTCGGAAAGCGTGTCTGGGACAACTCCATGCTGACGACAAACACCAAGATGAAAGTCTACCAGGCCTGTGTTCTCAGCACGCTCCTTTACGGAAGCGAAGCGTGGACCCTGTATTCCCGCCAAGAACGCCGGCTCAACACCTTTCACATTCGTTGCCTCAGAAGGATCCTGGGCATCAGCTGGCATGACCGCATCCCCAACAAGGACGTACTGGCGCAAGCAGGTATTCCCAGCATGTTCGCCATGCTCAGCCAGAGACGACTTAGATGGCTGGGTCACGTCAGCAGGATGGATGACGGCCGAATACCCAAAGATGTGCTGTACTGCGAGCTCGCCACGGGATCCAGACCTGCAGGAAGACCTCTCCTCCGCTACAAGGACGTTTGTAAACGTGATATGACGGCGGGAGGCATCAACCCAGCAGACTGGGAAACGGTGGCCGCTGACCGCAACAGCTGGAGACACGCCGTCAAGACTGGCATCCAGGCCAGCGAGAGGAGGAGACGGGAGCAGTGGGAGGAGAGGAGAGAACGCAGACGACAGAGGATAGCGTCGGCATCCACAGAGCCACGCCAAGACTTCACTTGCGACAAGTGCAACAGAGCATGCGGCTCAAGGATCGGGCTCTACAGCCACAGAGTACGCTGCCTCTCAACCCCGGACTGACCAAACCTGGCGCACATCCCCATAGTCTCACGAGACTGACGGATGCCAACAAGATGTTCCATAATTACCTAATCTTCAAAATATGACTGTATCCAAAAGGTTTATTTAATATTATAGTTGTCATTTTTGACATTTTGAATGATTTCATGTCCACTGACTCCATGTAACACGTGACAGGTAGAACGCAGATTTGACCTGTTTTGAACATGATGTTACTTTTTTGTGTGTTTTGATGTTCCATAATTACCTAATCTTCAAAATATGACTGTATCCAAAAGGTTTATTTAATATTATAGTTGTCATTTTTGACATTTTGAATGATTTCATGTCTACTGACAACAGTGTAACACGTGACAGGTAGAATGCTGTTATGACTTGCTTTGAACATGTTTTGCTATTGTTTCTGTTTCCATACTCCAGAAATAACCCAATCTTTAGATTGTAACTGAAAAGTTAGTGTATGTATAACATTCTGGTTGTTATTTCAAATATTATGAACATTTTCATGTCCATCAACATTTTGTAACACGTGACCGGTACAGCAACATGTTTAACTAGTTTTAGCAAACTTTAAACACTTTTAGGGATATGTTTATCATCTGTCAGTGTTTCTTTTGAAGTGTTATATTTTATTTAATTGTTTATACTTCTTGTGGTTACTCAGCAGAAAGTATCAGTTTTGACTTTTATGATTTTTGAGCGTCTTGCGATATTACGTGACGCTGCATTCAAGATTTGGCTCCAAATGTACTTTTAAAGACTGATAATGCTTCTGCTGGGTCTGTTCACTAGAAATAAATCAACACCAGTTGTATGAAATGATATTAATGGCTTCTGTGGTCAGTTTTGCTGCACATGTGGCTTTTCTCAATATTAGCGTATCATGGCATATTATCAAACAGTACACATTTCCCAAATGCACAAACCATTCTTTTATTACAAAAATGTGTTCATCAAAGACTAAAGTATCACTTCAAACACAAAAAATAATCAACTGAACAGGTTTATTTTGTCACAAATGTCCAAGCACCCCCCCAGCACGTTTTGGCACAGCCTCATATAGTAGTTTTCTGGTTTGATTTGAAGAGTTCTGTAGTTGCAGCACTTGCACCTCTCTCTTCTTTGAGTCTAACACAGTGCAGTGGTTGGCTTCCAGGAACGAGAAAAAAGAAAGCCAAGATTGAATTGCTGAGCATGATATATTGCATACTCCCCTATTCCTGTTGGTGAAATGGTGAAGTTTGGAAAGAACAGAACTGGTGCGTGCTGAGGCAGAGGTGACAGAATTTGGATGTGTTGGGGAGGTCCCTGCCTGGCTTCACAGCTTTCTCTCAATAATGAAATTCTACCGCAGCAAGAGGAGGTTTTCATCCCTGCTTGGGTAGTTCAACTGACAGATATGCTCTTACATGTGGTGGTGAATATGATGATGATGATGATGATGATGATGATTGTGACTGACTGTAATAATGATGATGTTATGATGATGACAGTTTTCTCTTCAATGATAACAGTGACAAAAATGATGTTGATAATGAGGAGGAGGAGGATAGTTTACTCACTTGACTGCAAGAAGGCTGCGACTGCATCCCCTGCCCTGTGTGTCTTGTAGAGTCTGGCCCAGCACTCAGGCATGGACTACGCCATCATGACTGGAGGTGACGTTGCTCCCATGGGCAAGGATGGTGTCACTGCCATGCACAAGGTCTTCGACTGGGCTGGCACCAGCAGACGCGGGTAGGGATTTCCTGTGGTGAAGAACCGAGGCAAAGTCTTGCAAAGAAGATGTCATGTGTTGTAATTTTCAACATAGAATGCCATACTCAGCTCCTTGCCCTATTCCCGTACCACCCCTAGCTGGCAGTGAAGGGGTTAGCTCTTTCTAGTTTTCCTCCTTGTACATTGTTCTCTCAGCTGTTCCAAAGTGACCGTTTAGTTTGCAGGGCTGAAATCAGGCCCAGGTCTGGTGTTCTAGCCTCCCTGAGATCTGTAAGCTGACACCTCAGCTATATCTGTGCCTGATATTCCCCAGTGCTGTAAGCATCACATCACAGTACGTATTTTCCATGATTAATGTGCTAGCAGGAATGTCCCTAGATAAACCTAGATTGTGTCTTCGATTAACTGACTAAATACTCTTGCAAAAAACTCAAACACGTTATGTAAAGCTTCAAAAGTAATATTGCTGCAAGAGAGCATTGCTTCACAGAAGACAGATGATGGCTTTGTATTTCTTCAGACTGCAGAGAAAACAAATAAATTTGAACCTCTCTGTTAAGACACACAAAAGTTTTTAGAGCAATACAAATCACAATGAAATCTTGAATGCACTACTGTCTTGGGATTGATTTTCATGGAGGATATGGGGAGGGAGAAGAGAACAATGTTTTCTGTTCCACTGTCACTCTTATCATGCTGTGCAGTACTCTCATTTATGTGGATGTAAATTCAAGATACAACTTTTTTTTATTTTAATGTCCCCTTTTTGGGAGAGGAAACATAACAATGCACTGAAATCCTGACTGGCTTGGCTTGAGAAACTTGGAGTAAGGCATAAATCAGATGTTGAAAGTGTGCAAAGTCACTGCTGTAGCCCTCTGTATGGAAGAAACAAAGAGGCTGCACCACAGAGTGTGACCCTGTTTCCCAAGGCCAGCCAGAGATAGCACTGAGGGTATCAGTTACAACTGCTGCCTGGGCTACCAATAGTCAGCTTTTAGCTTCTCTGGACAGCTGCAAGCTTTAACCTCTCAGGACAGCCATATTCTAAGTTTAAGGAACATAGGATGATTATATGGCAGAAGTCAAACACACACACACACACATTCACACACACACACATTCACACGCACACACACACAGAGGCAAACTCATGGAACGACTGCACAATAAATGTAGAAGAAGATGTTCGGGAGGAAAGTCCAGGAAGAGCTCACTCTGTGGCTAGTGGCAAGGATCAAGCAGTGCAGTAATGGCAAGAAGTGATCAAGTAGGACAGTATGGGGCATTGCATTTTCATGGGGCATAGATTTTGTTCTGCTATTAGTGGTATACTAAAAGATGTGTTCTCCTCTTTTTTTTCTCTCAATATATCTGTTTGCATTTTTGTTGCCCTCCTTTCATATTTTGGCAATTTGTATGGATGATAAAGGTTTTGCCAGCAACAATCTCCCAGTGGGTCAGGGGTGAGAATAGACCCTTTGTAAGGTAAAAGGTAAAGGTAAAGGTGTGGTTTTTTATAGCGACTTACACCCTTTGTCTGGGTCTCAAACCGCTTACACTTTACCCCCTGATCACCGGGCATCTTCATCAATCCTCACTGGTACCTCACAACAAACATAGTGACAGACATTTAAGACGCGCACAGTCAGGTACCAGCACCAACTCCGCTCCCTGGGGAGTATTCCAACCCGATGCTGGCGCTTGGCCGCATACAAGGGTTAATCGCACAACGTTTTTGCCAATATTGCCCTCACAGGTACCCCGTTTTACTCCTGGGTGGGGAGAAACAATGCGAGTTAAGCATCTTGCTCAAGGATGCAACTCTGGAAACCGCGCAGCTTCGAACGCCGTACCCACTGGCCGCAAGCGACTGTAGGTCCAGCGCGCTAACCACTCGGCCACAGAGCCCCTATATAACTTGGGAAATTCAGACTTGACTTTAGTTCTTGTGCTTTTCATGGTCTGTGGCTTTGCATAGTCTATAAAGGCTGATAGGCTGTACAACCTCATTCTTGTATTCATTCATTCATTCATTCATTCATTCATTCATTCATTCATTCATCCATTCAGTCATTGACTGTAACAGTTGAGATGATAATGTGGTTATCAGTTACCTTTTTATGATTATCATTTTAGAAAACTTTTTATTTCTCCAGGTTTATAACAAATGAGTGCATTGTAACTTTGTGTATGTTTGGGTGAAAATAAATATAACTTCTAGTTGTTTTGAGATTTTATCACATTCTCTGACATTTTCAGAGTACTTCTGTTTGTTGACGAGGCTGATGCCTTCCTACGCAAACGAAGCAAGGTCAGTCCTGACAATTTCCCTGTGTGATATAACGTTATGCTGTATAAATATTCTATGCATCTGAACAGTGCATCTGCTTAGTTGGGTTTTCACATGTGTGTGTGTGTGTGTGTGTGTGTGTGTGTGTGTGTGTGTGTGTGTGTGCTGTGTGTGTGTGTGTGTGTGTGCACGCACATGTGTGTTTGTGTGTGTGTGTTTGTGTGTGTGTGTGTGTGTGTGTGTGTGTGTGTGTAGAGCCATATGTAATTCCTGTGTACACTGACTGCTTCTGTTTATCACAGGAGGTAATCAGTGAAGACATGCGGGCCACCCTGAATGCCTTCCTCTACCGCACAGGAGAGCAGTCCAAGAAGTAAGTAGACATTTTTCTCTGTAGTGTAGATCTCGTACTCATTGAATATTTTGCAATATTTATTTATCCTCTCTCTCTCTCTCTCTCTCTCTCTCTCTCTCTCTCTCTCTCTCTCTCTCTCTCTCTCTCTCTCTGAAAACCGCTGTACATTGATACTTTTTTTCTCTCTCGGTATCTTGTGTTTTACCAGAGGCACAACTCTCCCATGAAATCTTTCCAAATGCTTCTCTATGCATTGTGTTGCCAACTTCCCTCTCTAGTCAGAGCAGACAGGAGCAAACTGTTTTGCTGTAGGGCTCTAGTCGAGTGGCTTATTGCCACACTGTGCGTCGAATGCAGAGCAGACAGGAGCAAACTGTTTTGCTGTAGGGCTCTAGTCGAGTGGCTTATTGCCACACTGTGCGTCGAATGCAGAGCAGACAGGAGCAAACTGTTTTGCTGTAGGGCTCTAGTCGAGTGGCTTATTGCCACACTGTGCGTCGAATGCAGAGCAGACAGGAGCAAACTGTTTTGCTGTAGGGCTCTAGTCGAGTGGCTTATTGCCACACTGTGTGTCGAATGCAGAGCAGACAGGAGCAAACTGTTTTGCTGTAGAGCTCTAGTCGAGTGGCTTATTGCCACACTGTGTGTCGAATGCAGAGCAGACAGGAGCAAACTGTTTTGCTGTAGGGCTCTAGTCGAGTGGCTTATTGCCACACTGTGTGTCGAATGCAGAGCAGACAGGAGCAAACTGTTTTGCTGTAGAGCTCTAGTCGAGTGGCTTATTGCCACACTGTGTGTCGAATGCAGAGCAGACAGGAGCAAACTGTTTTGCTGTAGAGCTCTAGTCGAGTGGCTTATTGCCACACTGTGCGTCGAATGCAGAGCAGACAGGAGCAAACTGTTTTGCTGTAGAGCTCTAGTCGAGTGGCTTATTGCCACACTGTGCGTCGAATGCAGAGCAGACAGGAGCAAACTGTTTTGCTGTAGAGCTCTAGTCGAGTGGCTTATTGCCACACTGTGCGTCGAATGCAGAGCAGACAGGAGCAAACTGTTTTGCTGTAGAGCTCTAGTCGAGTGGCTTATTGCCACACTGTGTGTCGAATGCAGAGCAGACAGGAGCAAACTGTTTTGCTGTAGGGCTGTAGTCGAGTGGCTTATTGCCACACTGTGTGTCGAATGCAGAGCAGACAGGAGCAAACTGTTTTGCTGTAGAGCTCTAGTCGAGTGGCTTATTGCCACACTGTGTGTCTAATGCAGAACAGACAGGAGCAAACTGTTTTGCTGTAGAGCTCTAGTCGAGTGGCTTATTGCCACACTGTGTCGAATGCAAAGCAGACAGGAGTAAACTGTTTTGCTGTAGAGCTCTAGTCGAGTGGCTTATTGCCACACTGTGTGTCGAATGCAGAGCAGATCCCAAAGTAGCATCCTTGCGCAAGGTGCATAGCTGGTAACAACTTTCACCATTGAGGAATGGCAGCAGCAACTACAAGTGCCAGTAGCTCTTGATGCAAGCATTGGTCGGCTTCTGGTTGATTGAAGTGGTTCGTAGATGATGTAGGAGTTGCTGATACTGACTGTCCATGCACCCCATCTGTATGCTTCTTTGCTGCTGGGTGCTGGAGAGAAATTGGGTCCAGCAGGGGTGTTCAAAATTATTTCGGCTTACTAGCCCGCCGGGCTAGTTGGACACAAAAGTTACTAGCCCGCAACTTTTTTTACCAGCCCGCCTTCCATACACAAATAATGAAAAACTGAATGCAGTTTCTAAACACACCAACTCAACATGACTTTATTGTAGATGATATGCTATGAATTTTGCACAGCTTGAAATCAACAAAGCATAGTCCAACTTTAAAACCTGGCTAGAAAACTGAAAAATAAATGAATCAATAAAACATCAAAACTTTTTATTTCTAGCAACAACAAAGGATTATATTCAGAACTAACTTTAACCATAAATTTAGATTAACAAAACCAAATTCACCCTAGAATCTCATCAGGTAGGAGACTATAAACTGTACAATACTGAGTAGTCATAAAAAACAATCCAGCTGACCAGAATACAAGAATACCTTGTAAACAAGTAAACATTAACCAACTCAAAGCTGATTAGGAAACTTCACAAAACAGAGGGTATTCTGGAATTAAATGACAATAAACTGTACATAACTTAGTAGTAATCAAAAACAATGCAGCTGACTAGAAAACAGTAGAGCCATGTTACGTAAGCAATTAAACATGAACCAACTCAAAATTGAGTAGGAAACTCCACAAGCTGAAACATATGGCATTCTGGTATAGAATGGAATGGCACAACTATCAATTATCATGCAACTTGAGAATATTATTAGTTTTGACTGTTCACGAAACCTGATGCTCTCCAGTTTGAAGTTGTCAGAACCAACAACAAAAGGTGCTTTCTTGATGGTTCCATATCTGATGCAGTGGGTGCAGAACATTAGGTTCTTCGCCGAGTCGAAAAAAAGTCAGTCTCTTTTTTCCCCATCTTCGTTGAAGTGCCATTTTTCCTTGAACAGTCGACATCTTTTTTCTTCATATTCCTTGTCCTTCTTCTTCTTTTCTTCATCGGTTTTCTTTTGCTTCATTTCTGGGGGTGGTTTATTCGCGTCGCTAGTACGCACAACGAACACATCCATCGAGCACGAGTTGAGGACGCTGAAATCTATTTTTAGCTCGTTGCGAGCGACGCCGGAACACTCGAGGCTTAACGCGAGATGAAGCGAGACGAAAAACATGGCAGATGCAGCGGCAGACAATATGACTGTTGCTATCCAGTCACGGACAATTGCAAATAGAATCAAAGTGCTCCAATTTTTTTACTTGCCCGTCGGGCGAATGGCTCTGCAGTTTTAACTAGCCCGACGCAATTTTAACTCGCCTCGGGCGAGCGGGCGAGTGGGTTTGAACACCCCTGGGTCCAGTATAAAGAGGGTAAAGTATGCTGTGTACGACTGAAAGGTGTTATATAGAACCACCTCTACCTTTTTACCCCAGGTTCATGCTGGTGCTGGCCAGCAACCAGCCCGAGCAGTTTGACTGGGCCATCAACGACCGTCTGGATGAGATGGTCAACTTTGACCTGCCCAGTTCGGACGAACGCAAGCGCATGGTCCGACACTACTTCGACCACTTCATCCTGCAGCCTGCCTCTGAGGGAAGGGGGTGAGTTTCGTTCCTTGCTCTCTCTGGTGTCAGGTCGGAGAATGATGGCTCAGTGTGATGTTGCTGGGTTAGGGCCTGAAGTTGAAGGAAATAATTTTGTTGTTGTATGACATAATATGGATGGATGGATGGATGGATGGATGGATGGATGGATGGATGGATGGATGGATGGATGGATGGATGGATGGATGGATGGATGGATGGATGAGATCACATTGCTTCAGAGCAGATCAATTGGATCATTGGATATGGATGCCTAGACAAATGGATGTGAGGATAGATGTTTTGATTAATTGATTGATTTTTAAAAAGGCAAGTGGCTGTATGGGCCATTGGATAAGTATACACATGTAGATAGGTGGGTTGGAAGACTGAGGGATGCATGGATGGATGGGTAATTGGATAAGTATACACATGTAGATGGGTGGGTTGGAAGATTGAGGGATGCAAGGATGGATGGTTAGGACTGAAATGAGTGGGTTGCTGATGAATCACTTGGTTTAATTGATAAGCAGGAAAGATGGACCAATGACTGGAGTGAAACTTGAAATAAAAAGTTGGTTAATTTCATAATCTTTACCTACTGCAACTGGAGACAGAGCGTACATCACTTGGACCTTGTAAAATGCTTTACAGGCGAATGAAGGTGGGGCAGTTTGACTATGGAGACAAGTGTGACGAGATTGCTGCCCGCTCTGAGGGACTGTCTGGCCGTGAAATCGCCAAGCTGGGAGTGGCATGGCAGGTAGGTGCTGCAGTTACCTCCCTTTGGTTTTTACGGGCTTTTCTTGCTTTCAAGCTGTGTGTGTGTGTGTGTGTGTGCCCGCGTGTGTGTCCGCGTGTGTGTGTGTGCGTGTTTGCGCATGTGTGTGTGTTCAAATGTGCATGTGTGCACGCTTTGAAATATTTTACCATGTTGAGTCTTTTATTAAATGCTTACAAGCAAATGAATCATGGATTAAAATGTATTATTTGTATTTGATCTGTTGAATTTTTATTATTATTCTTTTCATTATAGGTTTTTAGCTCGAGCAGTATAATGAATTTTGCTGAAGGAGTTCTAAGCATGTTCTGTAAAACAAAGATAGGGATGTGCTTGAAAAATTATTACAGCCTAACCACACAAAACAAAAATTCTGAGAGAGAAAGAGATTTTTAAATGTCAAATGTAATTGAAATGCATTCACTCACAACAAGGAGAGCTGTGGTTTGTATCACTTTTCCATGTTGAGATCCACGACCTTCCAACTGTTGAAGCTCTCACCAATACTGTATGCCTTCTTACCACCCTTCAGGCCCGTGCCTATGCGTCTGAGGATGGTGTGCTGACAGAGAAGATGATTGACGAGATTGTAGATGACGCCATCGCTGGTCACCAGAAGAAGGTACAGTGGCAGCTGGACCAGGAGCAGCTGTCTCCAGCCAGCGCCTTGTTCAAGTCGGCCAAGGACGCCTCCACATTCACTCCGCCAGCCATTATGCCTGCCACACCATCAGCAGCACCATCTTCTTCCTCGTCCTCCTCCACCTCCACCACTCCCTCTTCCTCCTCTCCCTCCTCCAAGAAGTCTTGATGCAGGGGTCTGCTAGAGTCTGGGAGATTCAGGGACTTGGCATCATTTCCTGGAAAGGGCATCCAGGCAACACATCTGTACATAGATCGCAAGATCGCAAATGTTCTGCCATCATCTCCTGTAGACATGCCTGACATTCTGGTTGCATGGTTGCACAGTGGCTGGGGTAAGCAGGAGTGCTCGGAGAACATATTGCTCCCGAGGCACTTGAGTTTGGAGAAGTGGGAGTGTGTTGATGGAGCAAGCAGGCCCAATGGTAGGGGCAGCTAATATTCATGTCCTGGTCGGAGGAGAACTTTGTTGGATGAAGATAGGGGTGGGGATAAATGATTTGAAGAGGAAGTAATTGTTATATGATGGTGGTGATGATGATAATGACAATTATGATGGGTAGCACAGTGTTTGTGTGAGGAGAGTGTGGAACGAGGAGAACACAGTTAGATAATTAAGAGTAATACATAGGTTTAATGAAGTCGTGTTGTTGTTGAGAACTGAGGCATGTTGTGCTGTTTGGAGAAAAACCTTCCATAAAGAACTGTTAATGAGGAACCGCATTTTGGGCTTTGATTAACACTTGTGCGTATACTTTGTGTTTCGGTGTTGAGAATGGGATTCTGTAAGGCTGAGTGTGTATGTTGGGAATTTTTTTTTTTTTTTTTTTTTGGGGGGGGGGGGGGGGAGGCCACTAAGTTGGTGCTGCACCATTTCACTGACTGTAGTCTGTAAAGATGACACACATACTAAAACGATGTTAGAACACAGATTTGACAGTGTGCTCTGCTTTATTAAATCTTCGCTCATAAGTCATAGACTGCTGGATTTTTAAAAAAATGTTGCGCCTCAAAATAAAGTATGTAGTCTTTGTAATTAAATACTTGCAGAAATGTCCACGTTGAAGGACTAAATCAGTATTGTTATAAAAATCTGTAAACTGTGATCCTTATCAACACATGCCATGGTAATTGTTGCATTTTATGCATGAGGGATGCAGAATTTAGATTATTTAATTTTGTTATTGATCAGATGACATTTGAAGTTATATTTGATTGGTATGATTTGTTTCTTTCAAATGAATCTTTACATAGATGGAATATGCTTTTTGCTTGTTTCATTAATTTTTTTTGTTTATTTCTTTCTTTCTTTCTTTCTTTCTTTCTTTCTTTCTTTCTTTCTTTATAAATTTACTATTTTCATTTTCCACATCTGCTGATGCTGTGTTTAATGTGCCATGAGTTCCTTTGAGTAGATCTCCTGTGGAGAGAGATAGAAAAAGCATGCTCCATATCTTGATATGAGATAATTAATTCATTGGGGGGGGGGGGGGGGGGAGGGGGGGGGGGGGGGGGGGGGGGGGGACCATCTGCTTTTGATTACATTTTATTCACGAACAAATGACTTTGAAAGCAACCAGTGAGAAGTTAAGTAAATGCTCATCCATGAACTGAAGCAGTAGTTAACCACTCCCATACAGATGAGTGTGCCTGAATAGTTTCAATTCTTGAACTTTTTGCTAGTGTTTGTAGGAGTGTACAAACTCGGTGGATGACACATTGCCAGATTGCAAGGATGAATGCAGTTCTAATAATGAAACATTTAAAAGAACTGTTGTTATTTGTCTTTTTCTTCATTTTTCTTCTGAGAGCATGGAAGTCAAAGCAAGCTCTACTTCCCATGATAAGCATAGTGCATTCAAATGAGTGGGGCATGTGCTCTGGATAGTGCCAGGATATAATGCACAGCTTGCTTCCGCAGATGCTAGTTGGTAGTCTGGCACAGATCAGTTGTAACACTGACAGGTAGAAGAAAATTTAGTCGTTGTTACTTCCTTTTTGATTGGCAGGCGTGTAGACAGTGTAAGAATTGAGGGTGAGGAAAATGGCTGGTGATGGTTCAGGAGCTAAGTGTGGGCTCAGTTTGTGGAGTTGAAACCTTTCAGTACAAAAATAGTCCTTATGGCTTCAACATAGGTTTCAGTTTTTACAGACTTCGTTTGGTTTTTGCCAGAATTTTTTCTTGTGGGGTAGGCCTCTTAATTAAGTAGGGCTTCTGTTAGCGTGTCAGTGTGTATATGTGTGTGTGTTTATTGTGTGTGTTTTCATGCGTGTGTGTGTGTTCATGTGTGTGTGTGTGTGTTCATGTGTATGTATGTGTGTGTTGGTGTGTGTGTGTGTGTGTGTGTGTGTTCGTGTGTGTGTGTGTGTGTTCATGTGTGTGTTGTGTGTGTGTGTGTGTGTGTGTGTGTGTTGTAGATAAATGTGTGCATGTGTGTTGAATATTGCTAAAGTATGTCTCTCATTTGATCAGAAGGAATAATGATTACTGCAGTGTCATGCAAGCATGGAATTAATTTGCATTTGAATCATGAATCTCGTCAGTCATGTGGGACCATCATTCATTAATTTTTTTCTTCTGATAACGTGCTATGATCGTCCTCATGGCATTTTATTGATTAAGAAAGACCAAATAAAATTCCCTGGGCATTTACTTTACCAAATGCATTTTTCTCATAGTTTCGTGATGTTGTGACGCCTACATCATCATTCTGGTCAACATGAGTTCCTAATGATATTTTTGTCATGACAAGACATTTTGTGAAACCTCATTTGTTGTAATCTTGACTGCTGGCATTTTCCACTCGCCTTACTAAAACAGTTTTGTCCATTATATCTGTAGACAGAAGATACTCCTTGATGTTAGTTATTTTGAGGTTCTTGTCAGGGTATAACATCTCCCATGGATTGTGTGAGGGGTATGTCATTCCATTGAACATCTTTTCGGTGCACATAAATATTGTCAGCTACGTTTAATGACCTACCTATAAATGTGTCTTTGAGATTTCCAAATGTGTAATGAATGAAAGTTTGATGCTTCAATTTCTTAAGAAGAAAAGTGTAGGGACCTGTGTGTGGGATGCTTTCCATAGCTCGACTTCATTCCTAGAAAAGATAAAAGGTTGTCTTGATGCCTGGTACTTGCCTGGAAGAATACAGGTAGGGGTGGAGGTGAGAGACACAAACAAGGACATGGTTGCTTTGTCTATTTCACTGCTTTGATGGCAATTGGAGATTGAAACCCTCTCACTCAGGTGAAGACTGAACAAAAACCCAAAATGGTGTTGCTGCCTGTGTTTTGAAGGATGGCTCGGTTGTGGACGGTAATAACTCTTTCATAACTGTTTGTGATTGGCAAGATTGGCTTTAATCTAGGGTTTGTTTTTTGCAGACATGTAGAACTGTGAGATTCTAATAATCAGACTGCTCTGTCAAGTTTTATACTCTGTTAGAATGTATGTTTGATCATTAATGTGATGCTTTTTAAAATGAAGTGTTTGCAAAGCCTTCTTCGAGTTTTTGTAGTTTTGTTTTATTCCATTATACACTATTGCATGCAAACAAATCACAGCCAACTTTCATCCCAGAGGTGGGTTTTTTCTCGGAAGCAATCCTAAAATGCAATATGCAATCCTAAAGCACAATATGCAATCCTAAAGCATAATATGCAATCCTCTCGTGGGAACAATTACGTGTTTTATTTTGAAAGGTTTTCTAAGAAATGTTCAGAGATGTACGTTTATGACGAACACCTGCGTGACCGGTACGATTTGGAGAAAAGCTTTGGGTTTTGCAAGCACTTGCCGTGAGCGCTCATCCCTCGACATTAAAAAATATCTTTCACAAAGGAAAGCGCCTTTGGTCCTGTGAGAGGGTCATTTATGGTGTGCTAAGATTGCTCCTGAGAAACCCGCCTCAGATATAGGACTACGCCAAACACTTGTCCTCTACAGTCTCTATATTTCTCCTCTGCCTCCTTTATGTGTACTGGGGGGCAGCTCATTTTGTCTTGCACCCACACATTGCAAATCTGTAACGACCAGCTTGGTCCCACTATTTCCCTAAGGGGCTGTATTCACGTGGTCCCAGCCTCATCCCCTGTACCTTGCGGCAAGCGGTAGCTGCACAGCTCTCTGGGGCAAGGTGAACTCAAATAACCTTTCATCACCTAACGGTGAAATGGGATACCTGCGACCGTGAAAGCAATTATGGAAATGGTGGAGAAGGCATCCAGTCGACCTAGGTGGGGTGGGAATAGGCCTACAATTGTACTTTTGCCCGTCCACATGTATTGACAAATGCACGCATGCGCTCGCGAGAAACCACGTCTGCTCAAACCCTATCCGAGAGCTGATGAAGCCGCGGTGCAAAAGTCTGTTTTTTCTGGACAGGTAATCATATAGGAAAGTAAGCGGCTTGTAGACGGGCATGGACACAACTGTAGGCCCATTACCACTCCGCCTAGGCCGATTGGAATAAACTGGCCCATGCACCACGGCTACAGCCTTTTAAAGATCTAAGAGAGCACGCAGTCAAAATCATTGAGGTTGGCTAAAGTTATACAAAAATGCATCATTGTGTTCATTTGACTGAAAAAGTCAGTTTCAATTTGTATTTAATAAATCGTTGAGAACCTCACCTAGGGCGCGTTTGTTTGGCCCAAAATCTCGCGATTCTCCCTGAATGGCTAGTCGCGGGCGAGTGAGACGCTCTGTAGCGTGCAAAATAGTAACCCGTGCAAAACAGTAACCGGAAGTCATCGCAGAGTTATCTGCGAGGGACGTGCTTTATGCAATTTACCGCTCCTGCACCTGTTCTTCGCATGGAATATATTCCGATAAACGACGCATTAGTTGCTTTACGAGGTATTGGTTTATTTGTGTAGTTTAACACATGATGTAGCGTTCAAAAAAGTTTTTCCCCGTGTAAAGCCGTCTCCCCTGCCGGAAATAATATGGGAGTCACCTCCCTGTAGTTTGTTTGTAGTCTGGTTTTATAAAACGCGACCGTTGACTGACTTGGCACGCCCGGGGAGTTATGCTAAGATCCGGCCGCGTAAATATATCTGCGTTTTGTGACAAACGTCTTGCTCGGCGGTACTGTACTCCATGCACCTTAACGGTGCGCGTGATTCGGGTGTAATCTTAAGCTAAACGACGTTCCGAATGTTTCCGACTTCGACCATTTCAGCAGCGCCAATAAACGTCGTTTAGCTTAAGATTACACCCGAATCACGCGCACCGTTAAGGTGCATGGAGTACAGTACCGCCGAGAAAGACGTTTGTCACAAAACGCAGATATATTTACGCGGCCGGATCTTAGCATAACTCCCTGGGCGTGCCAAGTCAGTCAGGCGGAGTGGCGGGTGCCGTCTCTTTTTAGAGTGGAATTCTCAGCACGTCCCTCGCAGATAACTCTGCGATGACTTCCAGTTACTGTTTTGCACGGGTTACTATTTTGCACGCTACACGCTCCTACAGCTAGAAAAATGGCCAATCATCTCGCAAGGCGGAAGAACATGGCTGCGTCATGGCGCCAGAGTCTGTGAAGAAGTTGCCGATAGACGAAATAACTGACGATTCAGATATCACATCCGTTTTTCACTTCATAGAACACACCAATTGAGGGAGCTCCGGACCTCCTTCGGCCTCCCGCCTTCACGGCGAGTGCGTCCTTATGAGCGAGGAACGTAGGCAACGCCTAGCCCTCGCAATTCTCTCGAGATTTTGGGCCAAACAAACGCGCCCCTGGAATAATCGGATAACAGGAAGTGACGTCATGTCGACTAGTCGCTTCAACACACGGCGTCTGCCAATGCAGTTTCAACGAGCGGTGAGTCTACACCGGCCGTTTCATTGAAGAGGAAATGCAATGGCGCTGAATGCGCAATTGCTGCATGTTCCTTGAGAAAATCGGATGGAGTGGAGGCGCATAGACTTCCGCGGGACCCATCATTAAAACGCCAGTGGGTGGGCTTTGTTCTGTTGTAGAGAGCGTTTTGCCTTTCTTCGCCGTAACGTACGATGCAACCGTCACCCTGGCAACGGATGCTGACGCCATATTTGTTACCGAGCGAATTATAGCCTGTGCTTCGCGCGATAACTCTCAATCTAATTTTAAACGCTGAGCACGTCAGGAAAACGTGCCCTTGCATCCCATTGGTTAATTCTGAAGGCTCGTGTGCCTTCTGCTTCCTGATTGGTTCTTTGGCTAGGTGACCTCGTTTCATTTCCACGCCGGTCCGGTCAGTTGGTTCAAACGAGGACAGAGTGAAAAGAGCTTGTTTGTTTGTGTCGCTTTCAAGACTCTTGGACAGGAGACCCTGAATACCGTGAGTGGGTCACGCGAGCGAGAGTGGATGGGATGGCAAAGTGCCGATTTTGTGAAAAAGACTTTGATGTATCCAACATGGGAGCGGCAGCGTTGAAAAGCCACATGAAAAGTGTCGCGCACCAGGCGCGTGCTAAAAAACACCAAGAAGAAAAGAGCAAACGTCAAACACGAATATCAGATTTTGTTCAAACTGCAAAAAATGCTGAGACAGAGAGTGCTTCAAAGGTGGTGGTTCCAGCTGGCGCTGCTACGCCGGTCGAAACTAGGCCTGCACCCACTGGCAGTGGCAGTAGATCTACTGGGATTGACACTTTCTTGACAACAGAGGACACACTGAAAGCAGAAATTTTGTGGACTTTGAAAATGGTCATCTCCCACTTCTCATTCTCCAGTACCAAAGGAATGAACGAGCTGTTCCGTCGCATGTTTCCCGACAGTGTCATCGCCTCCAAGTTTGCCTTGAGTGAAAGCAAAGCCCGGTACTTGACAACTTTTGGTCTGGGGCCACATTTCTTAGACATGCTCAAGGCAAAGGCCCGGTCTTCTGATTCTCTGGTGCTGCTCTTTGATGAGTCCCTGAATGCTGAACTTCAGAAGAAACAGCTGGACATCCATGTCCGATTTTGCTATTTACCATTTGGCGCTGGATCGAAATGGCGACCGCATGTCTGTTTCAAAATGTTGCTGTTTCTAGCGTAATTTGGTCAAATATAGTTCTGGTTTAATTAGAATAGCTTAAATATATCATATTCAAGAAGGGGATAACGATATATATGCTCATTTCTAAGCCATTTCGAAGACATTATCGCCATTTCGGTAAATAGCATGACCGTCAAAATCACACAATGGCGAGTAAGAGCGTGACGGCGCAGATGCGATTTTGACGGACAAATCAGCTGAAATCGGTTAGTTTATTGGGGTTTTTGTTTCAGTTTATGCGAGAACAATCATTTAGGAAGATATTTATTGCAATATTTTGCACATATTGGAAAAAGTATTGTAGAACTCGGGACCTTCAGCGAGTGCTAAATAGACGCCGCACGCGATGCTCGAAGAAATTTCATCAGACCGGAAGTGGCCGTCGGTTCGATAGAATCCACTTTTTCTAGGATTCGCACATATCAAAAACACAAAATACCAATGTAACATGAAAGATGAAAGTCTTTCTGAGTTGTCTAATTTTTTTAAACTAGTGGTAGGATTCCGTGGTAATTTGTATCAAATCTTTGCGCTACTACAGTACTAGCCAAAATGCACTCGGCAATACCACTTCACTTTCATGGCTAATTGTGGACAATCCACAAAATATTGTGAATAAAAACAAGAATGAAAGTTGTTTATGAAGCAGAAGGTTTCAAGAACATGTGTCGTGTAGTTTTGTGTTAATCCGTCTTATTTCCGCTGAGAACATACAAGCCGATTACGTAAAAAAAACACCCTCCGCCACTACCGACTCGCGGTGGCTCGACGGAGTTTGCATTTCGCGACTCGGGTTAGTCTCTTCTAAACACTCGTCCGTCGAAGTTTCTCGTTTGATCAAGTTGAAACTTTACTACTCATTAGAGGAAAGATTGCTCTTTCGTTCGGTGTATGTTTGAACTTCCGGTGAAAATCGAAAGACGAGTTATGGATAAAAGTTCGAACGTCATCGGACATTTTGTTAAAATTTGCTCACTCCCGCTTTTCCGATCTCAATTTCGTACAGACACCCTCGCATTCTACAAGATTTCCCCCTTCCAACGCTATATTCGATGTTAATGTACGATGAATCTACTTTTTGTCTAGCGCCCGGATTGTGCGCTTGAAAGGAGAAAACAGGCGGAAATTTTCCACCTGTTTGTGTGTACATCGGACCGCAATGGCGTTGTGAAGACGCGTGCTCGATTACCACATTCAGCGTGCGTTAATCGTTGAAGCACCAGACAATTTGGGACAAAAGTATCATCATTTTAAGGAGTACTTGTTTGAAAATTTTCTGCATTTGTCAGTTTTTGAATCAATCTGCTGTAAAAATAATAAAAAGAAATAGATTTTTTTTACAACGGGTGTATTGTGCGTGAGTTTGGTCGTGCGGCATACACTTTTCTCTTTAAAATTGTCATGTATCACAGTACTCTAGGTCATGGAAAATGTTGTTGAAGGTCATGGAAAGTCATGGAAAAGTCATGGAATTTTGTATCTAAAAACCTGTACGAACCCTGCACAGAAGTCCTCCCTGAGATGAGTGCCAGGAGGATCAGATCCTGGCCCGGAGCTGAAGCGCCTCCTAAAAGCATCGTTGGTCCACTGCTTCCCGTGGCGCCTGAAAGCCGCGAAAGCACTGAAGCCAGCTACGACAGGCCCTCCACATCTACATCTTCTACCCTCCCTGCCCCTCACCCAGACGCTGATGTAGGACACAGAGAACAAGCAGATGGTTCAGGTAAGGATTCTTTTGTTGCCCTCAGTTGACAGCTTCTTTTCTAGTTTGATGTGCTGTGTGTGTGTGTGTGTGTGTGTGTGTGTGTGTGTGTGTGTGTGTGTGAGAGAGAGAGAGAGACAGACAGACAGACAGACAGACAGACAGACAGACAGACAGACAGACAGACAGACAGACAGACAGAGAGGTGGGGAGGGAGGAGAGAGAGAGAGAGAGAGAGAGAGAGAGAGAGAGAGAGAGAGAGAGAGAGAGAGAGAGAGAGAGAGAGAGAGAGAGAGAGAGAGAGAGAGAATATGTTGAATATATACAAAAATACAGTTTGTAAGGTCGGTTGTACATTACATACTTTTTGCTTCCATGGAATGTCTTGATGTCTCTCGATATGACAAGTTCTATTGCGTTCTCTAAGTATAGTTTTACGTTTCTACCCTTACCCACCCCCAAGCCCTCACTCCACCGCTCCTTTTCTTTTATATATATTTTAATTTGAAGGTGTTGATTTGTCTCGATATGCATGCCTTCATGCGTGTGAAATAAATACAATGAGTTGCATATGTTCCTTTTTATTTTCGGTGCTGATTCATCTTGGCATGGCATATTCTCGTGCATGAAATTACCTTATTGCCACGCTAGAGTTGAGTTTTCTGTATTTATAACCCAGGAATGTTTCTTATGCTTGTCATTTTGATGTGTTCTGGTTACATAAGATATGCCCCTCGTTCTGTTGAACAGTGACCTTTGCTAACGTATTACATATTCTTTCATAGTACCAAAAGTAAAGGTTTTTGAAGGACTTATTTGGATACATGAAAAATAATTTCGCATTCAATTATATCTCTCGTGATCCAAAAGACGACTTAATAAAAGCATTAGGGTCGATGTTCCCTGCATTTCTTCAGTGACATTTCACCTTGCAGCAGAGGTCACCTTCCTGTCAAGGTCTCTCAGCAGCTGGAGCATTTCGAAAGGCGCTACATACTGCTTATCACTAGGGTGCGCTGCCTCCTAGGGCCTTGTAATGAATACAGCACCGGTAGTCAAATTTGATTGGCTCATATTAAACATCGAGTCAAAGGGAAGTCACTCCACGGACTTACAAGGTAAACATGCTACCAGCTGTGAAGGTTACAGCCATGGAAATCGCAGGTGTGCCGATTACTTTCACATTTTAAAGGAAGTTATATTTTATTTCTTTCATCACTGTGGTGGCAGATTGTGTATCAAGGATTGATTAAGTGCCGGTAACAAAGTTGGAGGCAGCAGACGACAACACCGTTTTGGGATTTCTCTTGACCTTCTTAATGACTGGTTATGGTTATCTCCCTTCTGTTATGGATGATAATCGACCCTGAGGCATTTAATTAAGCCGTCTCTTCAATCAAAAGGGATAACATTGAATGCAAAGTCATTTCAAGGATTCATATATCCAAATAGGGCCGCGAAAAACCTACTGTCAATGATAACGTGCTGTTTAAATCACTGAGAATAAGTAAAAATAAAAGTTACTCGACCTGTTGTGGGGAAATGCCCAACTAGTCTGCTACATTAGCAAAGCTCAATAATGGATCGCAGGGATTGGCAGTTGAAATTCGTGTGGGCAATATTTTTGTCTCGGAGGACACTGAAGTACAGTCATTATCTCCCCTTTATTGTATTCATTGTTGTGGCCCTTCGCCCTCACCCCCCGCCCTACCCCCACCCTCCCAATCTTCCCCACCTCCCCCAATTTCCCCTCCTACCTCTCCTCCTTCTCCCCTTCCCCCCCACCCCCCCCCCCCCCCCCCCCCCCTGCAGCCTTCCCCTTTTCTCACAGTCCGAAGCCTCCAAGCTGTTGCTTGTTTCAGTCTCTCATTGTAAAAATACGATAGTATCGTCAAGACCAGTCCTATCCCTGACAGAGCTCCGGCAGGAAGGCAGCGTCACGCAGGGGTATCGGACCCCTCAAGACGTCAGCCAGGTGGGGACAGAAGGATCTCCGATGAATCTGTCTGATGGTTGGAACAGCACGCCCAACAGCCAGGCTCTACCTAGTACGAAGCGTAAAGCAAGAAGGAGACGCAAAGCATACTACGACTTTGGGCCGAAAAAGCGCCCCAGCAAACGCAACCTGAAGCAGGCTGAACAAAGTGGTGAAGCAGAAAGCACATCTTCCCCCCACGCCAGAGAAGAGAGGACAGAGAACGTTATGAGTAGCGTACCGTCCAGCAACAATGCCCCATTCCTGCAAGACCTTGTGGCACGAGTGGTTTACAAGCTCACCTATGGGGAGGACGAAGACGGGTGTGCAGATATGAGCGAAGCAGATTTAGAGAAGAGCATCGCCCTCACCTGTCAGATGATAATGTTGGACCATGACCAAGATGCAGAGCAACATTTTGGAGGGCTTCCTTCGCCTGGCGCGATAAAGCAGTGCATCTCGTGTCTAGAGGCCGTGCTGCGTGCAGAACCTTGCTTGTCCTCTGGACAAAAGAGCATCATCAAGAACAACGCTCTGTGTAACATGTAAGTACACGCTCATATGATTGTATATGACGGTAATGGAGTGTAACTTAGAGCTCATGTCAACATGGGCTTAACATAACTGTCTTCAGTATAGTCAGCTGATGAGCAATCGTAATTGATGTTTCCTAGATATATATTGCAGCAGTGTAGATAATTTTTTTAATGATGATTTTATGTATTAATGCAGTCTTGATCAGTCTGCCAGACAATTCTTTTGCAATAATGATAATCCTGATTTATTTGGACAAATATGAAGACTATCGATTTCTGTACTGTCTAAAAAAGACCCGCTCCTGAAACTCCAGTGTTGTAAAAGTTCACTCACAGGTGTACATTTGAAGTAATGACGCAAACGTGAATGTAGACAAATTATGTTGCAGTTGCAAGATACTTCTAAGGTATCTGAAGAATCAGCTTGAGGCCTGCCCCGGGCTGTCAGAATCTCCCCTCACAGACATGTGGAGGTAAAGTATTCTCTTGATGTATTATCTTTACATAGTGATTACATCTTGGACCTTTCTTGGGAGGGAAAGACTGGCTAGACTTCCGCAGGTGGGCCACACTAGCGGACTCGTCTGAGGAGAGGGGTGCGGGAAAAATGACGAAGATGACGTAGCACAGAAGCTGATGCGCAACAGCATCTGATTGGCTGCGTGTCTACATGGACAATTTTGAGCATAAGCGCTTATGCAAAAACGCAGCCAATCAGTTGCTGCGGCCTGCCCACTTGTGTGTCACGTTATCTTCGCTGTCTTTCCCGCACCCCTCTCCTCGGACGAGTCCACTAATGTGGCCGCCTGAGGAAGTCTATCCGAAAGACTTTTTGTCCAGTTTTATTCCTTTCCTCCCTCCCCTCCCCTCCCCTCCCGTCCCCTCCCGTCCCCTCCCGTCCCCTCCCCTCCCCTCCCCTCCCCTCCCCTCCCCTCCCCTCCCCCCCCTCCCTCCCCTCCCCTCCCCTCCCCTCCCCTCCCCTCCCGTCCCCTCCCATCCCCTCCACTCCCCTCCCCTCCACTCCCCTCCCCTCCACTCCCCTCCCCACTCCCACCCCGACCTCCCTTTTGATATTTAAGTGTTTTTGTGTCGTTGCTCTTACTTTGACCGTGGATGTACCATTTATTCATGTGTTGTTATCTTGACAGTGACAAGTTCTATGATAGCACTGACTTTCAGTGTATTCCCTGTCATCTCTGCTTCACTTGTCAATATCCCCCTGGCTTTGCCTTCTCGTTCTATTCATTTCTCACACACGTTACATGGACCAAATACACTATCTAGTGGGACCGCCAGCTTCGCCCAGAGAGGTCGTGATTCACGGGAACATCACTTTCGGTGAGCCACTATTTTACAATAGCTGCGCTGTTCCTCTCCGATGAAAGCTCACTAACTTTTTATATCTATTTGTCAGTATGAAAAATATTTCTTGATGACAAGTACAGCTCCTAAACTTTTGCAATGAAACTAACGGCAACACTGAAAAATCACGTGTACATTGCCGCACTGGTGTAGCAAATGTAAACAAATTGATTGACTATGAATTATTGCTTCATTACGCTCAAAGTGTCTTTGATTACGAAAGTAATACACTACTTTCTTTCAGTCTTCGAACTGATTAAATGCAGATACACATGAAAGACACTACTATGTGAAAACACGGGTATTACTAGTCCACTGTATGTATGTATGTATGTATGTCAGTAATTTATAGAGCGCCAGATTACTGGAAGTGGTGTTCCCCTGAATGTCAAAACGTCACAGAGGCCAAATGACAAATCACGTCAAAACTGCAGAAGCTGGCGGTCCCTTTAGATAGTGTCTTTGCATGGATGCATGAAGAAAATGCATGCGCCTCCTCCCCCTCCTCTCTGTCTGTCTGTCTGTCTGTCTGTCTGTCTGTCTGTCTGTCTGTCTGTCTGTCTGTCTGTCTGTCTGTCTGTCTGTCTGTCTGTCTCTCTGTCTCTCTGTCTCTCTCTCTCTCTCTCTCTCTCTCTCTCTCTCTCTCTCTCCCCCCCCCCCCCCCCTCAATCTCTCTCCCTCTCTTCTCCCCCATCTATCCCTCCCCTCCCCATCTATCCTTCTCCCTCATCTATCCTTCTCCCCCCCCATCTATCCCTCTCCCCCCACCCCCCCACCCCATCTATTCATTCCTCCCTCCCTCCCTCCCTCCCTCCCTCCCTCCCTCCCTCCCCAAACCCATTTTATTTGTAGCCCTAATGACAATATTTAAAATAAAAAGCTTGTGTCGTTTTGATGCATTGTTGCCTATTTTATACTCAAGTTGTGATTAAACGGCCTGACTCCCCCACCCCACCCCACCCCACCCAAACCCCCACCCCAAATAAAAAACCAACACAACACACCACAACCTCTTCTCCACTTTCCTCCCACCCCATCCTCAGATTCTTGTCTTTCTGTCTTGCCCCTCAGCGCCTCACTGAAAAAGCTGCTGGAATGGGAGGGGAAGGGGCTGGTGCTGGTTGTGTTGGGGGACAAGGGGGAGGGCAAGTCGTCCCTGTTAAACGCCCTGCTAGACTTGCCCCCCGTTCTGCCCACCTCGGGCATGAAAGCGTGCACAGCCGTCGCCATAGAGATCGAGGCCAACACCACCAACGACAAGTATGAAGCCTATGTGGAGTTCCTGTCCACCGAGGTAGGTCCTCCACTTCCGCCAGAGTTGACTGGAGATGGCAGATGGAGCTCTTGATTGATCAACTGATCTGATTTGATCAGGATTTTCAGGGATTGATTGAGTGACGGCTGGCCTGTCGCAACAAAAAAACGTGTGTCTAAACAATGTGTGAGCGTATATCCTTTCATTCATCTGATGTCATTTTCGCATCAAAAATGTTGCGCCATGCTGACTGGACAGTTGGTTTGTGCCTTTCTACAATTACATCACATGGGGTTTTCCAGGTCTGTTCACATCAAAGGACGATTTTCCCGATATCCATCAATACAGGGGACGATTTTTGTTTAGATCGGACGTTCATCTACGGACAGATCGGGAAATTCCCGGTCAATTGAAATGACAAGAAGCGTTTATGTCGCTACAAAAATATGGTCGACTCACGCACCACGCTCCACTCCCCCCGTACCCCCCCCCCCCCCCCCCGCTGGGAGAGTAGGCATCCCCCATGCACCCCACCCCCACTAAATCATTTCCTCCAACCCCCGCCAAACTCAACCCGCTGCCCTCCCCCAAGCCCTCTGGCAATGAATGTTGGACGCAGTAATTTGTTTTTTACAATTCCTCGCCCCTCCCCACTGGTCCTCCCTTTCCCCATCCACGGATGGGGACGGAGAAAGGGGGACGTTGGTAGGAGGTGGGTGGGTGGGTGTTGTGTGTGGTAGGAGTGGGGGGAGGGACGGGATGGAGGGCTGGTGCGAGGAAAGTTTGGTACGGTTAGGATGAAATGACAAATCTCCCGGCGTTCTTTGTTCTGGGAGGGGTGGGTTGTGAGAAGCAGTAGAGGAGGGGGGTGGGAACTAGGAGGGGTGAGGGCAGGGAAGGGAATGAGGTGGGGAGGGAGGAGATGGGGTACCCCGTAAGCCGAACCATTTATGTTTGTTTTCTCCAACGGTTTTCCCCCCCGGATCTATTTTGTTGGTCGACGAACACACTGCAAAGGTCGAGCGTCACTTGTAGGGTTTTCCACATCTATTCATAGAAAAACGAACACTTTTCGTTTAGATAGACGTTTTTTGTTGCGACAGGCCGGTTGAACTGGACGTATGATGGTTGAATTTATAGATTTGATTTATTGTCACTGCACACCCCCTTCCCCGCCCGCCCACAATCGAAGAAGACGCTTTAGCAGTTAACTTTTAAGATTCGCAAAATTCAGTATCAAAAGAACTCAATGGTACCCTTAGCGCCCCCCCCCCTTCCTCTCCCTCCTGTCCCCCCACCCCCTCCCCATCCCCCTCTACCCTCCCTCGCCAATAGATGTAGTGATACTTTTGGGGTCTTAATTAAATTCCTAAAAATCTAGTCCCACAAGTGTTACAAGAGACTGAGTAAATACTACGAAATGTTATGCCTTTGAAGCACATGTTGAATATGCATGTTCCTCTTTACTTAGGTACCTCAGGGTTTGATGTCTCAGTGCAGTGGACCTCAAATGCCTCAGCCCCCACACCCAATAATACAAGTGACTAAAGTGTCAGACTATTGTATGTTGTCTGTCTGACCTGGCTGTCTCTTTGCCTTTCAGTCTTTGTGTATTTGTGATGCTCCTGCGTGCCTGTGTCTACATTTGTCTCAACTCTGCCCCCATGGTCTGTGTGTACGCCTGATATATTCTCTCATTCTTTTTTTCTTTCATATTCTCTCTCTCTCTCTCTCTCTCTCTCTCTCTCTCTCTCTCTCTCTCTCTCTTATATTCTCTCTTTATCTCTCTCTGTCACTCTCATATATTATCTCTCTCATATTCTCTCTCTCTTTCTGTCTGTCTCTCTCTCTCTCTCTCTCTCTCTCTCTCTCTCTCTCTCTGTCACTCTCATATATCTCTCTCTCTCATATATTCTCTCATACTTATCACATATTTATTTTCTCATATATTCTGTCTCTCTCTGTCTCTGTCTCTCTCCTTCTCCTTTTTCTTCTTCTCCTCCTTCTCCTTCTCCTCCTCCTCCTCCTCCTCCTCCTCCTCCTCCTCCTCCTCCTCCTCCTCCTCCTCCTCCTCCTCCTCCTCCTCCTCCTCCTCCTCCTCCTCCTCCTCCTCCCTCCTCACTCCCTCCCCCTACCTTTCACTCTGTCACGTCAGGAGTGGTTTGACGAGCTGGGGAAGCTGCTGGAAGACATTCCAAAACGGAGCGACAACTCCTCCCATCAAACTGCCAGGGAGCCAAACTCCGAGGCGGCAGCAGCTCTGGAAAAGGTCAAGGCCGTCTATGGCGCCGTCTTTCCTATGGAAACTCTGCGTAAAACTACCACCGTGACCATGTGGCTTGGAAAGACCAGGCATCTGTCCCTTGACACGGTAGGTAGGGGTGCTTGGCTCAAGAAATGGGTAGAAAGAGTGGGTTTGTGTGAGAGCTTTCGTCGTTGATGGATGGAGTATAGATTTTTGGTGTGTGTGTGTGTGTGTGTGTGTGTGTGTGTGTGTGTGTTTCGTGTGTGTGTGTGTGTGTGTGTGTGTGTTCGTGTCTGTGTTAGTGTCTGTCTGTGTGTGCACGCGTGTGTCTCTGTCGGTCTGGTCTGTCTGTCTGTCTGTCTGTGTCTGTCTGTCTGTCTGTCTGTCTGTCTGTCTGTCTGTCTCTCTCTCTCTCTCTCTCTCTCTCTCTCTCTCTCGTCTCTCTCTCTCTCTCTCTCTCTCAGTGTCTCTCTCTCTCTCTCTCTCTCTCTCTGATGTCTCTCGCCCACTTGGGAAATTCACTTATGTTTCCCAACATGGGGACAGCGTAGTAGATTATTGTTTAGTTTCAAATGACTACATACGGTTAGATATATGTGGAACTGTAGGATCTAGGATCAAGTCGAGCCATATGCCACTTGAGATTCAATTTTCAATAGAAACTAAGGTTGGTAAGAAACAGTATAATGCAATCTCAAAAATTAGATGGGATAAATGCAAGGAAGAAGAGGTTCTCAATAATTTGGAGATGGACTCATTCAAGTCTTTACTATGTTCTGCCATAGATACATGTAATAGTACATCTGTTGGGATATTCACCAAAGCCTTAATCAAAACCGCTAACTGCAATAATCAGTTGAGGTATAATCACGCAGATTGGTTCGATGGTGAATGCAAAATTGCAAAGCAGAAAACAATAAGAGCCCTTAGATCATAGAAGAAAAATCCAGCTCATAATGAAAGAGCAAGGTATGCTCAACTGAGAAATTCATAAAAAAATTGATAAGAGAAAAAAAGTTTTTGAACAAAGTGCACCTCGACCTGATTAAAATCTAAATAACCCTGGCAAATTCAGGCAAGTCATACGTTAATTCCGAAAACGAACAGAAACACCAGACATTGCCATAGGAACATTTAAAACGCACTTTGTAAAACCTCTTCAACCAAAAGGTAGACATATTAAGGACAACAACTGTTGAAAGTGAAAATGCTAATGATGTATAAAATGATGTACTATATGCCGATATTGCTGCACAGGAAGTAAAATGAGCAAAAGCCAATGTCAAGCATTCCGAGGTCACAGGTTTAGACTAAGTCCCAGGCGAGCTTATAAGAATGGGTGGAGTACGTTTGCTTCCCTTGACACAACTATTCAATGCTATCTATGATGCCCAGAATTTTCCTCAAGATTGGAGCAAATCAGTTATTGTGCCTGTACATAAAAGTGGGAGTACCCTTGACCTCCAAAATTACAGGGGAATTTCACTGCTAAGTATACTAAGTAAAGTGTTTTCATCAATTCTAACAAAACGTCTTCAAAACTGGGCAGAAGATAAGGGAAAACAATGTTTTGAGCAAGCCGGGTTTAGGAAAAAATACAACTGTAGATCACATCTTTACTGTCCATGCTATAATAACCAATGCAGTATGAGGGAAAGGTACATTTTATGTTGCCTTCATTGATTACATGAAGGCTTTTGATTCTGTTCTGCACTCATGTCTTTGGAATATTGACCTATCCACACGGCCCACGCGGTCACCGGGCTTAGCCAATCGCTGGTACGGAACTAGTCTATTTTTAGCACAGACTTCTCTGGCTCACACTGGTATCACAAATACGGCACTGTCTGGAACCAGCGTCTCTTTGACTCCATCACACGTTTTTGCTTCGGTTCTAGCCTATCGCACAACCACAACAAAATGGTTATTCACTGCCAGTGGGGCACATGCTCTAGTGAACAACGATATCCCGATAAAATAGTAGGAGGCAAATTGCATCAATTTCGCTCTGTAAAAAGCAGAAGAGCCGATGCCATGGCGTGGATCAAGGCGTGCTGCCGGCCACACGATCAGCTAAATCTCAACCAGCTTAATAAAAACAAAGGAGTCTGTGTGGGGGTGAGTCTCAGATCTGCATTTGCAATCGAACATTACGTACGGTTGTTTAACATAAGTTTATTCATTTCTAGGCTTCAGAAAGCAAATTTTGGGAGGGAGCGTGAGGGTTGAGTGAGGATAGACGCAGTCATGCTATTTACCGAAATGGCGCTAATGGCTTCGAAATGGCTTAGAAATGAGCATACATATCGTTATCCCCTTCTTGAATATGATATATTTAAGCTATTCTAATTAAACCAGAACTATATTTGACCAAATTACGTTAGAAACAGCAACATTTTGAAACACAGACATGCGGTCGCCATTTCCGTCCAGGATGATAATTGAAATGGCGACCGCATGTCTGTTTCAAAATGTAGCTGTTTCTAACGCAATTTGGTCAAATATAGTTGTGGCTCATTTCTAAGCCATTTCAAAGCTTCATTGCGAGGATGTTGCCTATGTACCTTACCATCTCATTACACAGCTTGTCTGTCATGATGGTAGTTCTGAGATTTTGGGTAGAGCACGGTTATACAACAAAGCTCCAGGATTAGAACAGAATATATATATCCCATCCAACGTAAGCGAAGAGCAAAGTTTCACCCCTGTCTCGATCAAATCTTCGAATCGAGCGTGTTGGTAAATTTCTTTCTCATCAATGCAACTAGTGAAGGTAAAGGTAGTAGTTTTGTATAGCGACTCTACACCAACCCGAGGTGCTCAATCCATTTTAAACTTAACTACCTGATCACTGGAACACTTGATCAACATTTTACAGGCACCTGACAACAGACAGATACGACGCTCATTGTCACGCAGATGCCAGCACTTCCCGAGCTGTCACCTCCACCGTTGAATCCTCTTGCTCATAGATCTTAATTTTGTCTAAATAACATACCCCTGTCTATCACATTCTGAGAAATCTTCTCACTGTCTGGCAAAAATGAGTCACAAATGCTGTCCGGAATACAACTCAACGATTCAGTTGGCGTTCGCGTCGAAGCCAATTTGCCGCCTGCATGTGATACCACGCGAGCTACAGCGAGAAAGGGGCGTGGCTGTGGACGGGTCAATACTAGCGGCGTCTGGTATCTCCACGAAATTTAGAAACATGTTGAAATCTTTGCACAACAAAGTACAGGGATGCATCAGATGGAACGGCAACATTTCGACCCTCTTTGAATGTTCCATTGGAACAAAACAAGGGGCCAAAAAGAGTCCGATTTTATTTTCCCTATACACGAATTATGTTGCTAATTTTGTCCGTCATAACGGTAAGCAAGGGGGTACAACTGCAAACCGGGGGAGAGAAGATATTTTTTCTTATCTTTGCAGATGATGTGGCACTGTTGTCCACTACCTCTGTTGGTCTTCAGACCCAGATTAATAATCTAGCGTATGCCTCTAAACAAATTGGTCTAAGAGTGAATAAAAACAAGACTAAAGTTACAGTTTACCGCCGTGGAGGGTTTTTGAACTCACATGCGAAGCAAAAGTGAGTCTATGTAATGAGCCGTCCGTCCGTCCGGGCGTCCGGGCGTCCGGGCGTAAAAAACTTAAACGTAGGATTTTTCTCGGAGACTATTAAGTCTATCAACACCAAATGTGGCATGATGGTGTATGATGACAAGGCCTCAAAAAACATACATAGTGACTTGACCTTGCTTCAAGGTCAAGGTCACAGGAGCCATAAATGTGGTCTCAAAAACAGTCATTTTTCACATTTTCCCAATTTTCTCCCACGTTATTAAGAATGGCGACCTTAGCTACAAGTGGTATATAGGTCAAAGCAAGCCCTATCTTTTGATACCAGTTTGGTTGACCTTGCTTCAAGGTCAAGGTCACAGGAGCTCTTCAAAGTTGGATTGTATACATATTTTGAAGTGACCTTGACCCTGAACTATGGAAGATAACTGTTTCAAACTTAATAATTATGTGGGGCACATGTTATACTTTCATCATGAGACACATTTGGTCACATATCATCAAGGTCAAGGTCACTTTGACCCTTATGAAATGTGACCAAAATGGGGTAGTGAACCACTAAAAGTGACCATATCTCATGGTAGAAAGTGCCAATAAGCACCATTGTGCTTCCTATGTCTTGAATTAACAGCTTTGTGTTGCATGACCTTGGATGACCTTGACCTTGGGTCAAGGTCACATGTATTTTGGTAGGAAAAATGTGTAAAACATTTCTTTGTGTATGATGTCATTGGTAGGTTTAGTTGTTTGACCTTGACCTTGAAGGTCACCTGAAGGTCAAGGTCATATAAAGGTCAAGGTCAAGCATGTGAGTCGTATGGGCTTTGCCCTTCTTGTTATCACATGCAGAGAAAAATGGTCCCTGGATGGAGATGAATTAGAAGTTGTATATACATTTAAATACCTTGGATACACTTTCACGACCAAATTATCAGAAACGGTCACTCTCAGCAATGTAGCCACTAAAGCAAAACAGAAAACTATTTCTTTACTTAAAACAATGTGGTAACTTCGAACTTTCGATCTGAAAATATTCTTTAGAATGTACAATGCTCAAATACAACCCTCATTACTGTACGCGTCAGAATTCTGGGGAATGAAGGAACACATCACTATAGAGAGGTCTCCCCTATTTGCGTGCAAGAGCTTGTTAAATGTTAATATTAGAGCATCCAATATGGTTTATGGAGAAACTGGAAGATTTCCTCTCACCATAAATAGTACAGTTAGAGCTATAAAATAGTGGTTCAAAGTACTGAAAATGCCAGAGAATAGATTACCGAAGCAGGTGCTTAATTCTTATGCTGTCCAGAGCTAATATCCCCGGCAAACTCAACTGGTTTAGATCCATTGAAGACTTTCTGAGCAAGTCTGGTTTTGCATACGTTTGGTACAACAAAGGTACTTGCAATGAAAGCAGTTTCCTTAAACAGCTCAAGATTAGACTTCAGGACTGTTATAAACGAGAATGGCACAACAAGATTAGACAAAGTTTGGAATAGCATTTATCCGCTTTAAATTGGGACGAAATGACCTAAACAACAATGTGTTCAATTACGATGAAAAACTGTCCATTTTGTACTGACAGCACGGAAGATGAAGCCCACTTCCTGCTGGAATGCAATTCATATAATGAACTCAGAACTGAGTATCTTGAAAAATGTATTAAATGTATGAATACAATGGGATAGACAGTGGCATTCTTAATCGATGCTCGAGACTACCTAAAAAAAGAAGTGTTGCCATGTTTATCCACTATGCCATGAAGTATCCACAGCAATGTCTCGAAAATGACCATCTGTTACCGACACTTAGAAATTTTACATTATATAGATTATGTTTTGATTATTCTGTAATTGCCTGTGCTTTGATTATTCTGTTATTGCCTGTGAATAACAACACATTGACGATTATGTACTCAAGATTTTGTAAAATTATGACGGGCCGCCGGCCTAAACAAGAAAGATATCAATGCCTAAGTCAAGTCTCTCTTGCTCATTCTATTAGCCCATCCACACGGCCCACGCGGTCGCTGGGCTTAGCCACTCGCTGACGCGGAACTAGTCTATTTTTTGCGCAGACTTCTCTGGCTCACACTTGTATCACAAATACGGCACTGTCTGGAAGCAGCGTCTCTTTGACTCCATCACGCGTTTTCGCTTCGGTTCTAGCCTATCGCACAACCACAACAAAATGGTTGTTTACTGCCAGTGGGGCACATGCTCTGGTGATCAACGATATCCTGATAAAATAGTAGGAGGCAAATTGCATCAATTTCGCTCTGTAAAAAGCAGAAGAGCCGATGCCATGGCGTGGATCAAGGCATGCTGCCGGCCACACGATCAGCTAAATCTCAACCGGCATAATAAAAACAAAGGAGTCTGCGCGGGGGTTAGTCTCAGATCTGCATTTTAAATTGAACATTACTGTTGTTTAACACAAGTTTATTCATTTCTAGGCTTCAGGAAGCAAATTTTGGGAGGGAGCGTGAGGGTTGAGTGAGGATAAGACGTACAGTAACGCTTCATTGCGAGGATGATGCCTATGTACCTTACCATCTCATTACACAGCTTGTCTGTCGTGATGGTAGTTCTGAGATTTTGGGTAGAGCACAGTTATACAAAACTCCAGGATTAGAACAGAATATATCCCATCCAATGTAAGCCGAAGCGCAAAGGTTCACCCCTGTCTCGATCAAATCTTCAGGTCATGCTATTTTCCAAAATGGCGCTAATGGCTTCGAAATGGCTTCGAAATGAGCATTTACGTTAGAAACAGCAACATTTTGAAACGCAGACATGCGGTCGCCATTTCCGTCCAGGATGATGATCGAAATGGCGACCGCATGTCTCTGTTTCAAAATGTAGCGGTTTCTAACGCAATTTGGTCAAATATAGTTCTGATTTAATTAGAATAGCTTAAATATATCATATTCAAGAAGGGGATAACGATATGTATGCTCATTTCGAAGCCATTAGCGCCATTTCGGTAAATAGCATGACTGAAATCTTCGAATCGAACGTGGTTCGTAAATTTCTTTCTCATCAATGCAACTAGTGAAGGTAAAGGTAGTAGTTTTGTATAGCGACTCTACACCAACCCGAGGCGCTCAATCCATTTTAAACTTAACAACCTGGTCACTGGAACACTTGATCAACATTTTACAGGCACCTGACAACAGACAGATACGACGCTCATTGTCATGCAGATGCCAGCACTTCCCGAGCTGTCACCTCCACCGTTGAATCCTCTTGCTCATAGATCTTAATTTCGTCTAAATAACATACCCCTGTCTATCACATTCTGAGAAATCTTCTCACTGTCTGGCAAAAATGAGTCACAAATGCTGTCCGGAATACAACTCAACGATTCAGTTGGCGTTCGCGTCGAAGCCAATTTGCCGCCTGCATGTGATACCACGCGAGCTACAGCGAGAAAGGGGTGTGTCGTGGATGGGTCAATAGGGAAACGGGATGAAAATCATTTTATGTTGTTCTGCCATGCATACCATGACCTCAGAAAACAATATGTTTTAAAACATATACAGAAGTTAAAATATAGATATGACTATGAGGCACAGCTAATGGATGAATGTGGCCAAAAAGAACACGTGATGTCGCAATGTGTGTATGTCACGCATAGAAAATGCGTGTCGAGAAATTAATACATTCTCCTGACAGTGTGAATGGACAGTAAACCTGAAACAGACTGCAATAGCAAAGAAAATCTGCTTTGACCAAATTATGTTTTCTATATGTTGTTGTAGTACAGATGCTCAAGCAACTACAAACTGCATTTAAAGAATGAGAAAATGTACATGTTTTAAAGAACTTACTGTATCAAACACTTTCTGGCCTTTAAGTCACTTTGTAACCCGGGTAAATGGTTGTACATTTTAAAAACTCTCCCCCCCCCCCATCTCTCTCTCTCTCTCTCTCTCTCTCTCTCTCTCTCTCTCTCTCTCTCTCTCTCTCTCTCTCTCACTCTCACGTTCACTCTCTCTCCATTACCCCCACACCCATATTTGCTTTAGACATGTCGACTTATATATAAGTGTTCTGATACAGTCAGAGGCGTTGAACTACCATGGGGGCATACCTGCATTGCTGTATGAATATGCTATTCATGCCACCTCGATGGCTGCAATATAATACTTTTTTACATTTCCTGCACATATGATACCTGCAAGTTTTATAACCTGATGTGTGTCAAGTTGGGTCGTCGGCCAAAATGAAGTCAGTCAGTCATTCTCTCTCTCTCTCTCTCTCTCTCTCTCTCTCTCTCTCTCTCTCTCTCTCTCTCTCTCTCTCTCTCTCTCTCTCTCTTCTGTAAGACTCTTTTCTGCAATTCCTTTCAGAGTGGAATGCCGTGATCCATCTAATATGATGCAACATTTTCTAAAACGAAGCTGCTTTAACCCTCTGCATAACAGTGACAAGTTTGAAACCCTCCCTCTACGGGATGACTGAATGGTGGGGGTGGGATGGAGTAGACGGCGAACGAGAAAGTGTGTGGGAGAGGAGGTGGGTAGGTTTTGAGTGAGAGTTTATGTTGAAAGGAATGGAAGGCAGTAAAAGGGGGTGTGTGCACGCGCACACACATGCTCGTGCACGCGTGCACTTGTGTATGTGAGACAGACACTGATTCATCAACAGACAATGCATACTAGCAGTTCTGTGCCTAAGCTGCTGGCTGTTGACTTCCTCATTGTAAGCTTCAGGGTCTGCGACCTCCTGTCCACGTTTTTCAAGACTCCTAAGTCCTTGAACTCCTCTTTCAGTCCAGCGCCCTACGGAACCAATTGAGACCCTACGTGCAGTCGGGACACGGGCGGGAAGGTGGCGAGTTTTGGCCCATCGTGAAGAAGGTGCGGCTCAGGATTCCCTGCTGCCCTGCTCTGGACGGCAGGGTCACTCTCGTGGACCTTCCTGGAATCCATGACGCCAACGCCGCCAGGGACAGGATCGCTAAAGATGTAAGACTTTTTTTTCAATCTGGCAAATAACTGCTACTAAAATATATTTCAAGGGAGATTTGGGGTGAATGGGGTTGTGAGGAAAGGAGTAAAAGATAAAGGTGTGATTTTTATATAGTGACTTATTCCCCATGTCTGAGTCTTGAACCGGGGTGTGTAGAAGAAGTAGGGGTGGGGTTGGGTAGGGTGATGTATTGAGTTGATTGAATAGCCTATGCTTGTTGAATTTTTAGTCTGATTGGATTAATTAATTATTTTGACAAGTGTTTGATAAATTATTTGATTTGATTTGATTATTACCCTGGTTGGTCGGTTGCTTGATCGATCAGAGGGCCAATGGAAATTAAATGGAATTCATCTATGAAGGCCCCCCCCCCCCCCCCCCCGAAAGGTGGTCAGGCGCTTCAATTTCCTTAAACCCCTAACTCCCAACCCCCAACCCACCCCCACCCTCAAAGTTCTGTGGTCATATCCTCTTTGCGGCATCAGCCAAAGCCCACTGACCTGTATGTAGTGTGTCAAGCAGTGAGAAAAGCCTTGTATAGTCGAATGCCCTTATATAAAAGCACTATATTTACCTTTGAATCATGTGCACGGGAAGTAACGCGTGAAGGGATGACATCACTTATGATAACACAGCAAAACAAATATTTCTTCATCCAGAATATGGAAATTTAAAGTTACAGTTCACTGGCAGTAAGTATAGGCTATGTACTACAGAAACTTCCCAATGCAAGACAAAAAGTTACAATGAAGGGGTTATATAAAATGAGGTTAAGATCATAGTGCAGTTATAGAATAGATTGTGTTTAAAATACTAATGGTTGCTGATACAAAAGACTGATAGAATTTGCCTGTGGTTTTTGAGGACGGATTGTTTGCCTATGAGGTATGAGTCTGGGATTGATCTGTATATCTCATGATGATAAGATGTCTTCTTCCTCACTCGATTTTGGTTGTCTGGCTGAAAGTTACCACAGGTGTTCCAGTTATATATATCTAATTATTTGTTCAGTGTGTCGGTGTCTCTCTTGCTGGTATTACCTCCCCAACAGACTACAGCCTATGGCAATAAAGTATTCATAACTGCATAGAATTAGAAGAATGTCCTCAGCAACATTATCTACTCCAAAAGATCTCAGTGTATGCATGGATCTGCGTGTGGACTAAGCTGCTGGTCTAGAGCTGAAATCTGGAGGTGAAGATGTGGGGCAAGGCAGAATACTATATTACCCAAAGTACACAACTCTCTGTTTTTTCCTCACGCCTTGAACTTGTCAATTGTCATTAGTGATAATATCCTGGACTATCGGAATCCCAGCCTTCTTATGTAGGAAGAGAGTATAGCATGTTACTTCATTGAAGATTTGACACCAACCAAACACGTGACTTGTGCTTTCTTTGCTCACACTACCTCAAAGTCTGGCCGTCTGTACACGCGGCTTTAGTTTTCCTTTTTCCCACCAACTGGAAACCTGGTTCAGTCCATATTGTGACCCATGATTGAACTATTCACACTGCCTGAAATCCTCACTGATCATGCAGGCAACTCTATGTTCCCAAGCCTACACTATCTGAAAATGTGACAGCCCACGCAGGAGGCATGTGTTCTAATCTCAATCTACCTGAAAATCTGTCTTTCTCAATTTAGATTACTAAACAATACCGGGGCTTCATGACCTAAAAACATGACGCTCAATGCAGATGATTCCCCACCCCCACCCCCCACCATGATCGTTGGCATCCGTCAGTCTCGTGAGACCATGGAGTGTGCGCCAGGTTTGGTCAGTCCGGGGTTGAGCGGCAGCGTACTCTGTGGCTGTAGAGCCCGATCCTTGAGCCGCATGCTCTGTTGCACTTGTCGCAAGTGAAGTCCTGGCGTGGCTCTGTAGATGCCGACGCTATCCTTTGTTGTCTGTGTTCTCTCCTCTCCTCCCACTGCTCCCGTCTCCTCTTCTCACTGGCCTGGATGCCAGTCTTGACGGCGTGTCTCCAGCTGCTGCGGTCAACGGCCACCGTTTCCCAGTCTGCTGGGTTGATGCCTCCCGCCGTCATGTCACATTTACAAACGTCCTTGTAGCGGAGGAGAGGTCTTCCTGCAGGTCTGAATCCCGTGGCGAGCTCGCAGTACAGCACATCTTTGGGTATTCGGCCGTCGTCCATCCTGCTGATGTGACCCAGCCATCTAAGTCGTCTCTGGCTGAGCATGGCAAACATGCTGGGAATACTGCTTGCGCCAGTACGTCCTTGTTGGGGATGCGGTCTTGCCAGCTGATGCCCAGGATCCTTCTGAGGCAGCGCATGTGAAAGGTGTTGAGCCGGCGTTCTTGGCGGGAATACAGGGTCCACGCTTTGCTTCCGTAAAGGAGCGTGCTGAGAACGCAGGCCTGATAGACTTTCATCTTGGTGTTGGTTGTCAGCATGGAGTTGTCCCAGACACGCTTTCCGAGGCGGGCCAGTGATGTTGCGGCTTTGCCAATGCGCTTGTTTACTTCGGCGCATAACTGCTGTCTCCCGTGTTGTTTCTGTCACTGTAAAACAGCGGCACTGAAGTGACCTCTCCAGGGCGCGAGCCTGGGCAGCGTGTATGGAGATCCCAGGTTGCCCAGTCGACAGAATCCCCCACTCGGCCTCGCTGGTGTGGTCCAAAGAAACGCGGAGCGATACGTTTGGCACCAGTCTGGCTGCAGAAGCTGCCGGAAGGAGGTCACCATGATCACACTATATGAAAGTCTTATACTGGCCATGCACTTGACTTTTTAATTATATATTTACTGTCCACACTACCCTAAGACCGGACACTGCGTTTAGTGCTGTTTTCCAAGATTGCATACCTTTAATAACAACAAACTCCCCACCACTGCCCCCAACCACACTCACATACACACACACACACACACACACACACACACACACACACACACACACACACACACACACCTCTACCTCAACCCACCAAAAAAGAAAAGAAAGACACTCCTCATATTGATATTTCCAAGCTTACACGACTTCATGACTTAGCACTGCTTATGATGGTAATTTGCAAGCTTATAACAACCAAAGACCTGACACTACCTTTGAAAATGTTCTCCAAGTTTACACTACCTGCAGACCCGTCACTGCCTATGATGGTGTCTTCTTATCTTAAACCATTCAGAGACGTGACAGGGCCTATCAAAGTATGTTCCTAGCTTTTACTACATAAAGAGTCAACAACGCTTTTGCCATTCAGCGTGGCTGAGACTAGTGAATATAGTCTCAGCAACAGGTTGGTCACGTGATAGCCTAAATTCTTCCATAACATGCATACCACCGTTCTGAACACAGAGTCTCAGCCACGCTGAATGCCATATCACATCGTGAGTGTATTCCTCTGCTTGTTGTGATACACTCGATACTGGCAGCCATTTTTCCGTCAGTTCATTTTCTAAACATCGATTTCCCATGAATGTAAAACTTGTATGCGGTAAAATTCGAATCACAAGAGTGTAATATTGTGAACTCTACTAATTATAAGGACTTTGAATACAACAGCAATATTTATCCTTCATTGAGCGAGTAATGCAACCAATCCCGTCTGCATAATCATTTGGACCGATACACACAGAAACCCGCTGAGTGCTTTTGCTGATGAGGAATCATTAATTTAATGTATGCTTAGAAGGATTAAACTTAGAAAAACTGCTTCTGAGCTATCCGATAATATCGAACTTCGGAATCGGACGGATTCCTACAGAATAAACTTCCATTCGATTAACGTTCAACACAGACGGAATGTAGGTTAAATCACTTACTGACTCCATCAGTGGATACACGAATGATCGAAGTGTGGAGCTCGTCAAACAGTGTGAAGGCAGTTAGACCACAGGTTCCGGCCAGAAAGCAATTACTTGCGAGAGTATAACCATAGATTCACGAAACCAGCCCGGAGCCATAGGAATCCTTTTCGCTGCATTTATAGTAGGTCCAAAGATTGCGTGTATTATACACAATCGCATGTGCTCAAGGCAGTTTGCAACCTTTTAGACGACGTTCGCGCTAAAAGTAGTTCTCAAATGATTTCCTGAAAATCTCATAGATTAGTTTTATTAGAACACCAAATTTGTGTTTATCTATCGGGATAAATAATTGGAATGAAATAGAATCGCCTCTTTTTACTCTCAATGGTCTTCTGATCATGTTGAATTTTGATTGGTAAAATCATTGGAATGTGGAGACGAAGTCACGTGACCAACCTGTGTCAGAGATACTACTATATCTCTGTGTTCAGAATGCGCTTTTGCTGGTTCTTTTTATTGGTTACACTCTTTAAAGACATAACACTGTTCATGATATGTGACCAGCCACGACAAAACCAGTGCTAAGTCGATTTTTGGACAAAATAGGGTTTTAATATTTTTTAATTTTGACTCACATGCGAAGCAAAAGTGAGTCTTTGTACTCACCCGTGTCGTCCGTCCGTCCGGGCGTAAAAACCTTAAACGTTGGATTTTTATCGGAGACTATTAAGTCTATCAACACCAAATTTGGCATGATGGTGTATGATGACAAGGCCTCAAAAAACGTACATAGTGACTTGACCTTGCTTCAAGGTCAAGGTCACAGGAGCTCTTCAAAGTTGGATTGTATACATATTTTGAAGTGACCTTGACCCTGAACTATGGAAGATAACTGTGTCAAACTTAATAATTATGTGGGGCACATGTTATACTTTCATCATGAGACACATTTGGTCACATATCATCAAGGTCAAGGTCACTTTGACCCTAATGAAATGTGACCAAAATGGGGTAGTGAACCACTAAAAGTGACCATATCTCATGGTAGAAAGTGCCAATAAGCACCATTGTGCTTCCTATGTCTTGAATGAACAGCTTTGTGTTGCATGACCTTGAATGACCTTGACCTTGGGTCAAGGCCACATGTATTTTGGTAGGAAAAATGTGTAAAGCATTCCTTAGTTTAGTGTATGATGTCATTGCTAGGTGTAGTTGATTGGCCTTGACCTTGAAGGTCACCTGAAGGTCAAGTTCAAGCATGTGAGTGGTATGGGCTTTGCCCTTCTTGTTTCTGTTTGTTTTGATATAAGAATGAACAATGTGAGTTAATTAGAATGGGAGTTACGGGCATTTCAAGTTGGGTCCTGAAGCAGCGGTATTTCAAACTCTGTTTCCAAAAATAGCTGACCTTATTTTTCTTCGACATCCACAGAGCTGGAACGCCAAGAGTGCGGCCTTTCTAACGGTATATAACATGAAGGGGTTCTGCAAGAGTTTAGGTGTGTTTATTGCAGCTAAGATAAGGCAATTAAGGTTATTTCAGGGAGCTTTTGAAACAATACATAACACAAAAATCTTTATTTTACCATCAAAATATAATTCTTCAACATGTTTCCTTTACTGGCATGATAGTTTGAACCCTGTAGAATCTATTTTTATAAAAAAGTGAAAAATCACCCAGATTGACCCTCCCTGCCTTTTCTCAGACATAGCACAAGAGAGGGCCGCGCGATTTAGCACTGGTTTTGTCGTGGCTGGTCACATATTTTCCTAACTCACACTACCTTACAATATGATATTGTTTTCTAGCTTACACTACTTAAAGACCTGACACTGCCTATGAATGATGGTGTTGTCCAAGCTTTCGCTACCTAAAGATCTGCCACTGCCTATGAATGATGGTGTTGTCCAAGCTTTCACTACCTAAAGACCTGACACTGCCTATGAATAATTCTGTTGTCCAAGCTTTCACTACTTAAAGATCTGCCACTGCCTATGAATAATTCTGTTGTCCAAGCTTTCACTCCCTAAAGATCTGCCACTGCTTATGAATGATGGTGTTGTCTAAGCTTACGCTACCTAAAAGACTCAACATTTCCTATGATGGTGTTGTCCAAGCTTTCACTACCTAAAGATCTGACACTGCCTATGAATAATGGTGTTGTCCAAGCTTTCACTACCTAAAGACCTGACACTTCCTATGATGGTGTTGTCCAAGCTTTCACTACCTAAAGACCTGACACTTCCTATGATGGTGTTGTCCAAGCTTTCACTACCTAAAGACCTGACACTGCCTATGAATAATGGTGTTGTCCAAGCTTTCACTACTTAAAGACCTGACACTGCCTATGAATGATGGTGTTGTCCAAGCTTTCACTACTTAAAGATCTGACACTGCCTATGAATGATGGTGTTGTCCAAGCTTTCACTACCTAAAGACCTGACACTGCCTATGAATGATGGTGTTGTCCAAGCTTTCACTACTTAAAGACCTGACACTGCCAATGAATGATGGTGTTGTCCAAGCTTTTACTACCTAAAGACTTGACACTGCCTATGAATGATGGTGTTGTCCAAGCTTTCACTACCTAAAGACTTGACACTTCCTATGAATGATGGTGTTGTCCAAGCTTTCACTACCTAAAGACCTGACACTGCCTATGAATGATGATGTTGTCCAAGCTTTCACTACCTAAAGACCTGACACTGCCTATGAATGATGGTGTTGTCCAAGCTTTCACTACCTAAAGATCTGACACTGCCTATGAATGATGGAGTTGTCCAAGCTTTCACTACCTAAAGTTCTGACACTGCCTATGAATGATGATGTTGTCCAAGCTTTCACTACCTAAAGACCTGACACTGCCTATGAATGACGGTGTTGTCCAAGCTTTCGCTACCTAAAGACCTGACACTGACTATGAATGGTGGTGTTGTCCAAGCTTTCGCTACCTAAAGACCTGACACTGCCTATGAATAATGGTGTTGTCCAAGCTTTCGCTACCTAAAGACCTGACACTGCCTATGAATGATGGTGTTGTCCAAGCTTTTACTACCTAAAGTTCTGACACTGCCTATGAATGATGGTGTTGTCCAAGCTTTCACTACCTAAAGACCTGACACTGCCTATGAATGATGGTGTTGTCCAAGCTTTCACTACCTAAAGATCTGACACTGCCTATGAATGATGGTGTTGTCCAAGCTTTCACTATAAGACCTGACACTGCCTATGAATGACGGTGTTGTCCAAGCTTTCACTACCTAAAGACCTGACACTTTCTTTGAATGATGGTGTTGTCCAAGCTTTCACTACTTAAAGACCTGACACTGCCTATGAATGATGGTGTTGTCCAAGCTTTCACTACCTAAAGACCTGACACTGCCTATGAATAATGGTGTTGTCCAAGCTTTCACTACCTAAAGACCTGACACTGCCTATGATGGTTTTTCCAAGCTTACGCCGCCTAAAGATTTGACACTGCCTATGATGATATTTTCCAAGTTGAATCTACCTAAAAAACCTGACACTGCCTATGATGATAATTTTCTGAGCTTACATCGCCTAAAGATTTGAGGCTACCCATGGAAATGTTTTCCAATCTTGCACTACCTGAAGAACTGGAACTGTCTATTGCCCATGCTCCCAGGACCCGAGGCATTCATTCCGCCCAGGTGTCTTTTATTTGTGCCCTTAATGTTTGAAGACCTGCTGACCCACAGCATGCATGTAACTTCATCCCCCATGCATACAGTACGGTACCGGAAGTCCTGCCTCTATCCACACTTGTGACTGACATTTTCTATATTTCTCAGGATCAAAGACCTGCTGACAAAGTCCGGGCAGACATCCTGTGTTGTTGTTTTTTGGTCCAAAATGCCTAAACATCTGACTGTTCATATCGGTGGCTGATTATTCAAATATCATACACTCTCACTCACACACACACACACACATGCACACTTATACACGCACACACACACACACACACACCACACACACAAGCAAAACATCTGCACCCCAAGCATCGGTTTTTCCTAACCTGGCCTGCAATGCGTGAAATTCTGGCACTGTCCATGCAAACAGCTAAAAATGTCTAAGCTTTTGCAATCTGAAGGCCTGAAAACACAGTCAGTGCAGGTAAACCTTGATTTCCCTAACCACAGTACCTGAAGTCCTGCAACGAGGTGTGGGTGGTGACCAGTATACACCGTGCCCTGGACAAACGGACAGCCAAGGAGCTGTTTGGGGAATACTTCCGCCGCCAATTCTTCATGGACAGCCATTACAACAATGTGGCCTTTATCTGCACCAAGGCGGACGAACTTGCCCTCCCTGAGCTCTGCAGGTACGTGTCATCTAGCTTTCCCTTGAGTTTTGAATCTTGATCTGCTGCCAGTGAATCTCTTGCGATATCGTTGTGTTCTGATGTCCTCAGGTGCTGCTACAAAATTAGGTTTGAAGTCCAGAGGGGAAACTTGCATATCTTCTTGGCAGACTGAAAATGTCAATCCTGACTTTTATCTGACATGATTTAATGTACGTGAGATCATGATGATGAACCAACTCGGCTGATAGCCACATCTCTCTGGAATAATGTCTCCAATCAAGTCTTGAATTCTGAAAGGCAAATATTATGTGTTTCCAGTCCATAAACATCCTGTTCATGGTATAAGCAACGCTCCAACTATTCCTCTCTTCTTCTTTTTCTCCGTCACATATTTATGTTTTGATTGTAAGAAGGGAATGAAAGACGAGCAGTTTTGACTAATCCATTCCCTGCGTGAAATAAAATGGATTCAATTCATTAAATTAAATGCACTTAGGAGAGGCAACATGAACACAAAGGCAATTTCGAGTAAATCGATGGCTGGACGAGGTGACGTAGCCGGACCACACGTTCCTAGTTGATCTGAAGCGTCTCTTCCTGTTGCAGTTGCAAGGACCTCAACCTGACGGACTGTCAGGCGGTACTGGCAGACTTGAACAAGAAGGAAGACAACATTCGAGGGATGAGGAAGATGTTCGAGGCAAGAGCAGAGGAAATTGCCAAGCTGGAGGCTACAAAGAACGACCTAAAACATTCCTTCGCAACTGGAATGCATCAAAGATGGAACAATTATGGCAGCGCTACCAAGAAGGCAAGTCTTATGAGTACCTGTGTACGTGCTTATGTGCTATCAGGACCTACATCAGAGGCGAAATCCCAAGTGGGGTATGTCACATGCGTAACATACAGCTGGAGTCGCTTGATGCGCCCCCCTCATCAGGTGGAACCCCTGTCTTTTAAGGTTTCGGGGCCTCCAATAGCTCAGCCAGGGGTGGTAGGTGGAATTTGGATGGCAACGAGAAGGCAAGTCTTTTCAAACGCCTGCTTATGGCTATGCACGTGATTCTATGCCTCTGGATTGTGTGTGTGTGTGTGTAAAAATGGCAATGCACAGGTGCATTTCATGACTCATCTTGCTGGGAGATGCACTCTCTCATGTTTTTACAACTCTATGTGTGTGTACGCACGCGCGTGCGTACACTTGCATGCTTTACATACACTTTCTGCACACTTTCTGACCCTCTTCACCAGTCTCAAGCTTCTGTTCATCGAAATTGCAGCAACACTCTGTACAGTAGACGTAACCTTGCTTGATTTGCTTTCAGGAGCTAAAGCAGAGAATGGTGCACACTTGCACCAAGCTAGTGTCCCAAGTGGAGGAACTTCGACATCTGAACGCCTTCACATCAGAACAGGTAATAATGACGCACTGGTAAGTGCAGTTGGAAGGATAAGAGCATGCATACCTAACCTTCATTAAAAATGGCACCAGATTACCTTAAAATGGAATAGACCAGTCATAAACGAGACTTGGAGTTACTCTCGAAGATGCATTCATGCACACAGCTGTGGTCAAATAATGCGTCGAAATGATTGTTCTACCCTAAGCCGAAAAATGACAATGTTGGTTTGAATGAATGAACGTATTATTTTAGTCTTGCTTTGAGAGAGGATAGCACTACAACTGATCACCAGTTTGTGTGTCGTCCTGTTCACTCACCCAAAGCACCACCATCACTATCCACACAACTTCCCCTTTTTCACTTTACAATGTACAGTTCCCTTGTGTACAATCATTCCATGAAAATTGCTCGCAAACATCCGAACTCATCTCACTTTATTTCATTAGTATACTGAGTGGCACTGCATGGTTACTATGAAATCATGGTATTCATACTTTACCTTGCGGCTGACACCCTCACCCCACCTCCTCCTACCCCACCTTTTTCATGTTACATCGTATTTCATATTTTTATTTGTTAGGACTGAATTGTAGGACGGGCAGTTCTGCCTGGTTAACTACACTTGTAATATTTAGTTTATTCATTCAATGCCTTCCACAAGAGCCCAGTAACCCTTTTCGTTCCACCCCTTGTCATCCCATCCCATCCCATCCATCCCATCCCTCCCTCCCCTCCCCTTCCCTTCCCTTCCCTTCCCTTCCCTTCCCTTCCCTTCCCTTCCCTTCCCTTCCCTTCCCTTCCCTTCCCTTCCCTTCCCTTCCCTTCCCTTCCCTTCCCTTCCCTTCCCTTCCCTTCCCTTCCCCCCTTCCCCCTCCCCTCCTCCCCCTCCCCTCCCCTCCCCCCCTCCCCTCCCCTCCCCTCCCTCCCTCCCCTCCCCTCCCCTCCCCTCCCCTCCCTCACTCCCTCAATCCCTTCCCTTCCTCATTCCCCCTCCCTTCCCTTCCCTTCCCTTCCCTTCCCTTCCCTTCCACCCTCCCCTCCCCTTCCCCTCCCCTCCCCTCCCTCCCTCTCCCATCCCATCCACCCTTCCCTTCCCATCCCACCCTTCCCTCCCCTCCCCTCCCTCCTCCCTTCTCCCCTCTCCCCTCCCCATCTCCTCTCACCCTACGTCCTTCCCTTCCTTCACCTTCCTCCCTCCTCCCTCCCTTCCAACCTTCCCTCCCTACCCTTCCCTTCCCTCCTCCCTTCCCTTCCCTTCCCTTCCCTTCCCTTCCCTTCCCTTCCCTTCCCTTCCCTTCCCTTCCCTTCCCTTCCCTTCCCTTCCCTTCCCTTCCCTTCCCATCATTCATCCCATTCCATCCCATCTCAACCCATCTCCATCCCATCTCATCCCATCTCATCCCATCTAATCCCATCTCCCATTCAATCCCATCCCCAACCCCCCCTCACATCCCCCATCTCATCCCATTACCCATTCTATCCACATCCCCACCCCTCCTCCCATTCCCTGTCCCCCACCCCATCCCATCCCCCATCCCATTCCATTCCATTCCCCATCCCATCCCATCCCAACCCTCACCATCCCATCACCGTCACCATCACCATCCCATCTCATCACATCACCATCCCATCCCATCTCATCGCCATCGCCATCCCATCCCATCCCATCCCATCTCATCACCATCACCATTTCATCCCATTCCCACTCCATCCCATCCCACTCCATTCCATCCCATTCCCATCCCATCCCATCCCGCTCCATCCCGCTCCATGCCATGCCATGCCATGCCCACCCCACCCCATCCCATTCCATTCCATTCCTCATCCCATCCATATCCAATCCCATCCCTTCCCCCATCCCATTCCATTCCATTCCATCCCCCATCCCACTCCATCCCTCATCCCAATCCATCCCCCATCCCATTCCATCCCTCATCCCATTCCATTCCCCATCCCAATCCATCCCCCATCCCATCATCCCCATCCCATCATCCTCATCCCATCCCGTCCCGTCCCATCCCATCCCATCCCATCCCATCCCATAATCTCAATGAAAGTTCTTTAGCATTCTGTGTGCAGGGAAAGTGCATGGCTGTCATGATTACCTTGGCTTCCTAGCTGCCCAAGTTCAAAGAAGAGGCGGCAAGGCTACGGAAAAAGCTGACTGCGCGCTGTGCCAGGGCTCGGAATGAGTTCTCCTCTCGCCGCATTCGAGAAGTCCTCAAGCATGGACTGAAGGTAAGGCATTTGACATTTTTGCCATTCAGAAACCGAGACATTTTTTGACTCACATGCGAAGCAAAAGTGAGTCTATGTACTCACCCTTTTCGTCCGTCCGGGCGTCCGAAAACTTTAACGTTGGATTTTTCTCGGCATGATGGTGTATGATGACAAGGCCTCAAAAAACATACATAGTGACTTAACCTTGCTTCAAGGTCAAGGTCGCAGGGGCCATAAATGTTGTCTAAAAAACAGTCATTTTTCACATTTTCCCAATTTTCTCTGAAGTTTTTGAGATTGGATACCTGACCTATATATGGTATATAGAGCAAAGTAATCCCTATCTTTTGATACCAGTTTGGTTGACCTTGCTTCAAGGTCAAGGTCACAGGAGCTCTTCAAAGTTGGATTGTATACATATTTTGAAGTGACCTTGACCCTGAACTATGGAAGATAACTGTTTCAAACTTAATAATTATGTGGGCCACATGTTATACTTTCATCATGAGACACATTTGGTCACATATCATCAAGGTCAAGGTCACTTTGACCCTTATGAAATGTGACCAAAATGGGGTAGTGAACCACTAAAAGTGACCATATCTCATGGTAGAAAGTGCCAATAAGCACCATTGTGCTTCCTATGTCTTGAATTAACAGCTTTGTGTTGCATGACCTTGGATGACCTTGACATTGGGTCAAGGTCACATTTATTTTGGGAGGGAAAATGTGTAAAGCATTTCTTAGTGTATGATGTCATTGGTAGGTTTAGTTGTTTGACCTTGACCTTGAAGGTCACCTGAAGGTCAAGGTCAAATAAAGGTCAAGGTCAAGCATGTGAGTTGTATGGGCTTTGCCCTTCTTGTTTGTGTCCGTGTTAACGCGTGTTGGCCAACAATGAATGAATGGAATTTTATCTATATGTGGTCATTGATCACGAGTGCCACAGGAGTTGGTTGCAGCATGTGGAAGTCAAGCCTTGAAATCCACAAGTCATTCACCTCTTATTAATCTCACAGGGAGACGTGGTACGTCTATTATTCTTACCCCCAGCCCACTGGAGCATTGACCAACAAAACAAGCTGTTGTCTTTTTGACAGAGGTTAGGATCTGGACAGCTTTGCACTGTGTAGATTTGCAGTGGAGAGGCATTGTACGGACAGTGGTGGCGTTAAGGTTTCAACTCTGGAGTGCTTCTAACGAGCTTGTGAGACTTCTCAAGTGATAGCTCACCTGATAGTTTGGCATGGAAGCTCATATCATCATCCTCAACAACAACAAACATAGGTGCTTGCTGAGCAGATATTTGTGCCCCGAACACACTCTGGGGATGCAGTCTAGTTAGCTGCATTGCTGGATCCGGGAGTGACTGTCTTCTCTACAGCAATTTGGGACAAGAAAATGCTGTGCCATCTCTGACACAGTGTGCCCTTCCTATGGCACGATCCTCCTGGAGAAGAGTCGAGCACCTTCTCCGTCCTTTCATCACTTTCTTCATTACACATCACCCGCACCCGCACCCCTCTTTCCCGTCCAGCCCCCACCCACTACCCCTCCCCCTCCTCACTGACACCCCATCACCATCACTTCTCTATACACACAACTTTCCTTCCCTGACCATCCATTCATCTCATGTGTCCTCCACCTCACCACCTCATTATCTCAAACCCACCCACCCCCAAGCTCAAACCCACCCAGTACCCACCCCATCCTCCTTCCTATTATCTCAGTCTCCAGCCTCTTTGTTATGCGCCCCTCCACCTTCCCTTCTTTCCTTTTCTCACTCCTTCCTCTTCCCAACTCTCGTCCCTCAACATCCCTCCGCTTTCATCCATCCTCCTCTTCGCGGGTGCCTCTCCCCCCCCCCCCCCTCTCTCTCTCTCTCTCTCTCTCTCTCTCTCTCTCTCTCTCTCTCTCTCTCTCTCTCTCTCTCTCTCTCTCTCTCTCTCTCTCTCTCTATCTCTCCACATTTGAATATTTTGCCTCAAGGGCTGAATGTAACTGCCTAATTGAGTAATTCACCACCCTAGTTAAATAAAGTTTGTTCGTTCTCTCTCTCTCTCTCTCTCTCTCTCTCTCTCTCTCTCTCTCTCTCTCTCTCTCTCTCTCTCTCTCTCTCTCTCTCTCTCTCTCTCTCTCCCCTCTTTTCTCTTTCCTTTTCCTCCTTAAACCCTCCCCCCCCCTCCCCCCCCCCCTCCTTCTACCCCCCCCCCCCCCCCCTCTCCTAACCCATCCCTTTCCCCCCGTTTCCTCCCTTTTCCTCTTTCCTTGATTACACCCCTTACCCAACCTTTCCTTTCTCTCCTTTTCCCCCCGTCCTACTTGGCGTCCTTGTGTGTGTGTGTGTGTGTGTGTGTGTGTTGTGGTGGATTTCATTTCAGCTTTGCTGCTGTAGCTGAGTTTGTGGTGTTGTGTCATCTTGTAGAGTTGTCCAGGGTTCGTACAGGTCATGGAAAACCTGGAAAGTCATGCAATTTGATTTTTAATTTTCCAGGCCTGGAAAATCATGGAATTTCAATTTAAGTCATGGAATTTAATAAATTTTAAAAAATATGTTTTCTAGGCTGTGCTTCGCGCGATACACTCAATCGATTTTTGCATGGTGCGAACGATCGACAGGAAAACGTGCCCTTGCATCCCATTGGTTTATTTTGAAGGCTCGTTTGTCTTCTGCTTCCTGATTGGTTCTTTGGCTAGGTGACCTGGTTTCATTCCACGCCGGTCGGGTCAGTTGGTTCAAACGAGGAGAAAGTGAAAAGAGCTTGTTTTGTTTGTGGTGCAGTGTTTCTAGAAAACCCAGAAGGTGTCCAGTCGGCCCTTACTGCCGCTCATTCTGCTCATGAAAGTCGGCCCCCCGATGGCTGGGAGTTAGAATACGCCCACCACATCTCCTTACGCAATTCGCAAAAGGCACATTACTAGCGACATCAAGGCATGAATCATTGGAACCAGCTCTAGTGATTCATGTGATGAATGGCCTACTAGAGGCAAATAGACAGTAAACTTCATTCATCATCATCACCACCGCCATCACCTACTCACCCGCCCACAACAGCGACATGCCAACTGTCCCCATGTACGCGGATTTGTTCCCACAGACTTAACATGACTAAGTTGTCCCCCAAATCCATTTTTGACTCACATGCGAAGCAAAAGTGAGTCTATGTACTCACCCGTGTCGTCCGTCCGTATGTATGTATGTATGTATGTATCTATGTATGTATCTATGTATGTATGTATGTATGTATTTTGGCTCTTATATAGCGCCAATCTCACACCCAAAGGCATGCTCAAGGCGCTCAACACGTTCACCCTTTGAATAAAAGAGTTTTTAGCTGTGACTTGAAAGTCTGTATTGAAGGAGATTTCCTCAGTCTGTCTGGGATATCGTTCCAGAGTTTTGGTCCAGCATACGAGAATGCTCTCTCCCCAGATCTCTTGGTGTTGTAGTGTGGCACATGGAGTAATGACTGCGCCGAAGATCTGAGATCCCTCACAGGCTTATAAGTCTTGAGGAGCTCAACCAGATACAGCAGGGCCAAACCATTGACGCACTTGAACACATGACACAGTGTTTTGAACACAATACGTTGGTGGACAGGCAGCCGGGCGTAAAAAACTTAAACGTTGGATTTTTCTCGGAGACTATGAAGTCTATCAACACCAAATGTGGCATGATGGTGTATGATGACAAGGCCTCTAAAACCATATGGTGACTTGACCTTGCTTCAAGGTCAAGGTCACAGGAGCCATAAATGTGGTCTCAAAAACAGTCATTTTTCACATTTTCTCAATTTTCTCCCACGTTATTGAGAATGGCGACCTTAGCTACAAGTGGTATATAGGTCAAAGCAAGCCCTATCTTTTGATACCAGTTTGGTTGACGTTGCTTCAAGGTCAAGGTCACAGGAGCTCTTCAAAGTTGGATTGTATACATATTTTGAAGTGACCTTGACCCTGAACTATGGAAGATAACTGTTTCAAACTTAATAATTATGTGGGGCACATGTTATACTTTTATCATGAGACACATTTGGTTACATATCATCAAGGTCAAGGTCACTTTGACCCTTATGAAATGTGACCAAAATGGGGTAGTGAACCACTAAAAGTGACCATATCTCATGGTAGAAAGTGCCAATAAACACCATTGTGCTTCCTATGTCTTGAATTAACAGCTTTGTGTTGCATGACCTTGGATGACCTTGACCTTGGATCGAGGCCACATGTGTTTTGGTAGGAAAACTGTGTAAAGCAGTTCTTAGTGTATGATGTCATTGGTAGGTTTAGTTGTTTGACCTTGAAGGTCACCTGGAGGTCAAGGTCATGTAAAGGTCAAGGTCAAGCATGTGAGTCGTATGGGCTTTGCCCGTCTTGTTCTGTCAAGAGTCCTACTCCTGTAAAACAATATTTGACCTCAAGAGTGCCTATTACAAGTCTCTGATTGCTGATGCCAAGCAGTAATCAGTTGATTCTACAATTGTAGCCGAGACATGTACTTAATGTAGAAACTTATATTCAAGTTTATGAAAGAGATTCTGTTGTCTTCTGGAAAGAAAGAAGAGTGCAAACTTTCACTTTTTTAAGCACACACACACACACACACACACACACACACACACAACGGAGCTGCATCCCCCTTTCTGTTGGTTGGTGTTCCCTCACATGAGATGGGGAAGGACATGTCTGTATGATGGAGGTCGTGTTGCAGGAACTGCGTGGGAACAAGAACCGAGGGAAAGACCAGGAGGAGGAGGAGAGGCTGACTGCACAAGCCAGCGCTGTTAAGGTGTTCTGCGTGAGTGCCGTTGAGTATTGCAGATTCGCGGGTCTCTTCCTGGAGGACAGGGGCGAACCTCAGGTAAACCTGGGGGGAGGGGGAGAGAGAGAGAGAGTTAGAGTGTGCGTGTATGTGTGTGTCCCGCGGTCATCAAAGAGAAAAATCTGAAAAACAATTTTTCAAAGGTCTTCAACAGTTTTGAAATAAGGGCTAAAACTGAAAAGTCGTGAACAAGTTTAGAAATTTCTGCATCAGCTACAGTTAATTTTACAATGTTTATCACCTACTCACCCGCCCACAACACCGCCATCACCTACTCACCCGCCCACAACACCGCCATCACCTACTCACCCGCCCACAACACCGCCATCACCTACTCACCCGCCCACAACACCGCCATCACCTACTCACCCGCCCACAACACCGCCATCACCTACTCACCCGCCCACAACACCGCCATCACCTACTCACCCGCCCACAACACCGCCATCACCTACTCACCCGCCCACAACACCGCCATCACCTACTCACCCGCCCACAACACCGCCATCACCTACTCACCCGCCCACAACACCGCCATCACCTACTCACCCGCCCACAACACCGCCATGCCAACTGTCCCCATGTACGCGGATTTGTTCCCACAAACTGTTAACATGACTAAGTTGTCCCCCAAATCCATTTTTCTGTCCAGAGTCCTACTCCTGTAAAACAATATTTGACCTCAAGAGTGCCTATTACAAGTACTGTTAACATGACTAAGTTGTCCCCCAAATCCATTTTTCTGTCCAGAGTCCTACTCCTGTAAAACAATATTTGACCTCAAGAGTGCCTATTACAAGTACTGTTAACATGACTAAGTTGTCCCCCAAATCCATTTTTCTGTCCAGAGTCCTACTCCTGTAAAACAATATTTGACCTCAAGAGTGCCTATTACAAGTACTGTTAACATGACTAAGTTGTCCCCCAAATCCATTTTTCTGTCCAAAGTCCTACTCCTGTAAAACAATATTTGACCTCAAGAGTGCCTATTACAAGTACTGTTAACATGACTAAGTTGTCCCCCAAATCCATTTTTCTGTCCAGAGTCCTACTCCTGTAAAACAATATTTGACCTCAAGAGTGCCTATTACAAGTACTGTTAACATGACTAAGTTGTCCCCCAAATCCATTTTTCTGTCCAGAGTCCTACTCCTGTAAAACAATATTTGACCTCAAGAGTGCCTATTACAAGTACTGTTAACATGACAAAGTTGTCCCCCAAATCCATTTTTCTGTCCAGAGTCCTACTCCTGTAAAACAATATTTGACCTCAAGAGTGCCTATTACAAGTACTGTTAACATGACTAAGTTGTCCCCCAAATCCATTTTTCTGTCCAGAGTCCTACTCCTGTAAAACAATATTTGACCTCAAGAGTGCCTATTACAAGTACTGTTAACATGACTAAGTTGTCCCCCAAATCCATTTTTCTGTCCAGAGTCCTACTCCTGTAAAACAATATTTGACCTCAAGAGTGCCTATTACAAGTACTGTTAACATGACTAAGTTGTCCCCCAAATCCATTTTTCTGTCCAGAGTCCTACTCCTGTAAAACAATATTTGACCTCAAGAGTGCCTATTACAAGTACTGTTAACATGACTAAGTTGTCCCCCAAATCCATTTTTCTGTCCAGAGTCCTACTCCTGTAAAACAATATTTGACCTCAAGAGTGCCTATTACAAGTACTGTTAACATGACTAAGTTGTCCCCCAAATCCATTTTTCTGTCCAGAGTCCTACTCCTGTAAAACAATATTTGACCTCAAGAGTGCCTATTACAAGTACTGTTAACATGACTAAGTTGTCCCCCAAATCCATTTTTCTGTCCAGAGTCCTACTCCTGTAAAACAATATTTGACCTCAAGAGTGCCTATTACAAGTACTGTTAACATGACTAAGTTGTCCCCCAAATCCATTTTTCTGTCCAGAGTCCTACTCCTGTAAAACAATATTTGACCTCAAGAGTGCCTATTACAAGTACTGTTAACATGACAAAGTTGTCCCCCAAATCCATTTTTCTGTCCAGAGTCCTACTCCTGTAAAACAATATTTGACCTCAAGAGTGCCTATTACAAGTACTGTTAACATGACTAAGTTGTCCCCCAAATCCATTTTTCTGTCCAGAGTCCTACTCCTGTAAAACAATATTTGACCTCAAGAGTGCCTATTACAAGTACTGTTAACATGACTAAGTTGTCCCCCAAATCCATTTTTCTGTCCAGAGTCCTACTCCTGTAAAACAATATTTGACCTCAAGAGTGCCTATTACAAGTACTGTTAACATGACTAAGTTGTCCCCCAAATCCATTTTTCTGTCCAGAGTCCTACTCCTGTAAAACAATATTTGACCTCAAGAGTGCCTATTACAAGTACTGTTAACATGACAAAGTTGTCCCCCAAATCCATTTTTCTGTCCAGAGTCCTACTCCTGTAAAACAATATTTGACCTCAAGAGTGCCTATTACAAGTACTGTTAACATGACTAAGTTGTCCCCCAAATCCATTTTTCTGTCCAGAGTCCTACTCCTGTAAAACAATATTTGACCTCAAGAGTGCCTATTACAAGTACTGTTAACATGACTAAGTTGTCCCCCAAATCCATTTTTCTGTCCAGAGTCCTACTCCTGTAAAACAATATTTGACCTCAAGAGTGCCTATTACAAGTCTCTGATTGCTGATGCCAAGCAGTAATCAGTTGATTCTACAATTGTAGCCGAGACATGTATTTAATGTAGACACTTATATTCAAGTTTATGAAAGAGATTCTGTTGTCTTCTGGAAAGAAAGAAGTGTGCAAACTTTCACTCTTTTAAGCGCACACACACGCACACAAACACACACATACACACACACACACACACACACACACACACACACACACACACACACACACACAACGGAGCTGCATCCCCCTTTCTGTTGGCTGGTGTTCCTCACATGAGATGGGGAAGGACATGTCTGTATGATGGAAGTCGTGTTGCAGGAACTGCGTGGGAACAAAAACCGAGGGACAGACGAAGAACAATACGAGTCTGACGAGGAGGAGGAGGAGAAGCTGACTGCACAAGCCAGCGCTCTTAAGGTGTTCTGCGTGAGTGCCGTTGAGTATTGCAGATTCGCGGGTCTGTTCCTGGAGGACAGGGGCGAACCTCAGGTAAACCCGGAGAGAGAGAGAGTTAGAGTGTGCATGCGTGTGTGTGTGTGTGTGTGTGTGTGTGTGTGTGTGTGTGTCCCCCAGGGTCATCAAAGAAAGATCTGAAAAACAAATTTTAAAAGGTCTTCAACAGTTTTGAAATAAGAGCTAAAACTGAAAAGTCGTGAACAAGTGTAGAAATTTCTGCATCAGCTAAAGTTCATTTTAAAATGTTAATCAGCGTGCTAGTGGTCATGGCGTGTAGAAATACTTCTTGATTGGGCGTAATGTTGTTGAGCTGGATTTGCATTAAGTATCCCTATTTCAATTTAAACCCCTGGTAGTGTAAAACAATGGTAAGTATTCAAATAATTGTACCAGAAAATGTCCTTAAGTATTTCCAAAAGTCATGGGAAAATATTGATATTTGTTTCTTGAAGTTTTGGTGTATGTGTGTGTGTGTGTGTGTGTGTGTGTATGTGGATGCGTGTGAGTGTGCAAGAGTGATCTAAGTTATTCATTTTGTAGTATGAAAGGTAATGGTTATTAATTAGGGATTTGGTGGAATGGATGGAATGTATTAACAGTGTAGGCACATGAACTGCTTGAGTATTCGAGCGTATATGTTTGACAATCGTTTAGAATTTTACATTTACCTCATACTGAGACAAACTGTTCTTCTAAAATAGAAGTACATTGTGTGTGTGTGTGTATTCTTGATCGTGTCTTTAATTTGTTTTTAACGCTGCAACTTGTATCAAATGTTTTTTCCTTTTGGGAATAATTAATCGGTCAGCCAGTCAGTCAGTCAATGCATAAATCCCATCCATTCCTCCATCAAATCCAACCAGTCAATCAATCAATCAATGAATAAGGTAGAACGCGGGCGAGGAGTGCATGTGGTAAGGGAAGGTTGGAGAGAGGGGAAGGAGTTGGGGGGCACATGAGTGATTGCAAACAAATACTAGGGGAAAAGTAGAAGAAAATAAGAGAAAGGGCTTTTCATCTAGCCACCCTGAGAAGTGTATTTTCAACTTTGTTCGTCCATATTAATGCTAATGAAAATTGTGTATTGTGTATTGAATGATTCATAGTGGTTTCCCCTTACACATTGTTTTAAAAACCAAATAACTTTCATGCATCTGGGGACTTTAGAGATATACAGGGTTCGTACAGGTCATGGAAAACCTGGAAAGTCATGGAATTTGATTTTTCATTTTCCAGGCCTGGAAAGTCATGGAATTTCAACTTAGGTCATGGAAAGTCATGGAATTTAAGAAAGAAAAAAAAAGAAAGAAAAAGAGACGTTTTCTAGGCTGTGCTTCGCGCGATACTCTCAATCTAATTTTAAACGCTGAGCACGTCAGGAAAACGTGCCCTTGCATCCCATTGGTTAATTCTGAAGGCTCGTGTGCCTTCTGCTTCCTGATTGGTTCTTTGGCTAGGTGACCTCGTTTCATTCCCACGCCGGTCCAGTCAGTTGGTTCAAACGAGGACAGAGTGAAAAGAGATTGTTTTGTTCGTAGTGCAGTGTTTCTTTGAGAATCAGATTATCATCATGCCTGGAAAGTGTCGCTTTCAAGACTCTTGGACAGGAGACCCTGAATACCGTGAGTGGGTCATGCGAGCGAGAGTGGATGGGATGGCAAAGTGCCGATTTTGTGAAAAAGACTTTGATGTATCCAACATGGAAGCGGCAGCGTTGAAAAGCCACATGAAAGGTGTCGCGCACCAGGCGCGTGCTAAAAAACACCAAGAAGAAAAGAGCAAACGTCAAACACGAATATCAGATTTTGTTCAAACTGCAAAAAATGCTGAGACAGAGAGGGCTTCAAAGGTGGTGGTTCCAGCTGGCGCTGCTACGCCGGTCGAAACTAGGCCTGCACCCACTGGCAGTGGCAGTAGATCTACTGGGATTGACACTTTCTTGACAACAGAGGACACACTGAAAGCAGAAATTTTGTGGACTTTGAAAATGGTCATCTTCCACTTCTCATTCTCCAGTACCAAAGGAATGAACGAGCTGTTCCGTCGCATGTTTCCCGACAGTCACAGTGTCATCGCCTCCAACTTTGCCTTGAGTGAAAGCAAAGCCCGGTACTTGACAACTTTTGGTCTGGGGCCACATTTCTTAGACATGCTCAAGGCAAAGGCCCGGTCTTCTGATTCTCTGGTGCTGCTCTTTGATGAGTCCCTGAATGCTGAACTTCAGAAGAAACAGCTGGATATCCATGTTCGATTTTGCTATTTACCATTTGGCGCTGGATCAAAATGGCGACCGCATGTCTGTTTCAAAATGTTGCTGTTTCTAACGTAATTTGGTCAAATATAGTTCTGGTTTAATTAGAATAGCTTAAATATATCATATTCAAGAAGGGGATAACGATATATATGCTCATTTCTAAGCCATTTCGAAGACATTAGCACCATTTCGGTAAATAGCATGACCGTCAAAATCACACAATGGCGAGTAAGAGCGTGACGGCGCAGATGCGATTTTGACGGACAAATCAGCTGAAATCGGTTAGTTTATTGGGGTTTTTGTTTCAGTTTATGCTAGAACAATCATTTAGGAAGATATTTATTGCAATATTTTGCACATATTGGAAAAAGTATTGTAGAACTCGGGACCTTCAGCGAGTGCTAAATAGACGCCGCACGCGATGTTCGAAGAAATTTCATCAGACCGGAAGTGGCCGTCGGTTCGATAGAATCCACTTTTTCTAGGATTCGCACATATCAATAACACAAAATACCAATGTAACATGAAAGATGAAAGTCTTTCTGAGTTGTCTAATTTTTTTTAAACTAGTGGTAGGATTCCGTGGTAATTTGTATCAAATCTTTGCGCTACTACAGTACTAGCCAAAATGCACTCAGCAATACCACTTCACTTTCATGGCTAATTGTGGACAATCCACAAAATATTGTGAATAAAAACAAAAATGAAAGTTGTTTATGAAGCAGAAGGTTTCAAGAACATGTGTCGTGTAGTTTTGTGTTAATCCGTCTTATTTCCGCTGAGAACATACAAGCCGATTACGTAAAAAAAACACCCTCCGCCACTACCGACTCGCGGTGGCTCGACGGAGTTTGCATTTCGCGACTCGGGTTGGTCTCTTCTAAACACTCGTCCGTCGAAGTTTCTCATTTGATCAAGTTGAAACTTTACTACTCATTAGAGGAAAGATTGCTCTTTCGTTCGGTGTATGTTTGAACTTCCGGTGAAAATCGAAAGACGAGTTATGGATGAAAGTTCGAACGTCATCGGACATTTTGTTAAAATTTGCTCACTCCCGCTTTTTCGATTAATTTCGTACAGACACCCTCGGATTCTACAAGATTTCCCCCTTCCAACGCTATATTCGATGTTAATGTACGATGAATCTACTTTTTGTCTAGCGCCCGGATTGTGCGCTTGAAAGGAGAAAACAGGCGGAAATTTTCCACCTGTTTGTGTGTACATCGGACCGCAATGGCGTTGTGTAGACGCGTGCTCGATTACCACATTCAGCGTGCGTTAATCGTTGAAGCACCAGACAATTTGGGACAAAAGTATCATCATTTTAAGGAGTACTTGTTTGAAAATTTTCTGCATTTGTCAGTTTTTGAATCAATCTGCTGTAAAAATAATTAAAAGAATTGGATTTTTTTTTTACAACGGGTGTATTGTGCGTGAGTTTGGTCGTGCGCCATACACTTTTCTCTTTAAAATTGTCATGTATCACAGTACGCTAGGTCATGGAAAATGTTGTTGAAGGTCATGGAAAGTCATGGAAAAGTCATGGAATTTTGTATCTAAAAACCTGTACGAACCCTGGATATAACCTTGCAGGTTCATGACGTGGCTATTAATTAAACATGCGTTGAGTTCAGGCTTTTGTATATGTCATTGGGTATCTGCAGCGAAAGAGCCCACAGACAGTTTGCCAAACCACTGCCTTTCCTCAGGTGTGAAGCTAAATTTAGTTTTCCTCTGGAATGTTACTTGGCATTGTTCATTAAGAAACGTTTAATGAGCATCACTGTTCTGTCCATACCCTTAAATTATTGCTACTTTTGGATGTGCATGAATAAAGAAGCACGCAGATATTGCAATATGGGGCGGGGAAGAGAAAGCATGGATGGATGAAGAAATGTTACAGGTCGACATTAAAGTTAAGGATGGGTTGGGGAGCGGCTTGGGACGAAACACAACAGCAATTATGATAGAAACCAAACAACACAACACCATGCAGTATCTAGATGTTCAAGTTTGCTACAGCTTATAGATCAAGCCACTTGTTAGATGTTTGCAATGGCAGATTCGCACGTCTTTCCATAGGTGTTCGACAGGGTGGAAGAAACTCAGATCCCCGCCCTGAGGGAGTACCTGCACACTCTGACTGCTGCGTCCCGCCAGAGGGCGCTGGAAGAGTACATCAACTCTGTAGGGCAGTTCTTCATGGAAGTGCAAAGCCAATGGACTTCGCTGCAGTCTGGGAAAGGGGTAAGTCGATTGGGGAGAGCTGGTAAGCAAATCAAGACCATTTGCAGTGAAAGTTGACAATGATGAGTGAGATTCCCAAGAAGTATTTCTGTGAAGCTCGTGGTATTTAACACCAAGGACCTGTGCGGGTTTTGGCCTTAAACTCTACAAAGTTTTGCACAAGATTTTTTTTATATAGAGATTTGGATTTAGAATTAACAGAAATCGAGGTTGCAATTGCATGTATTTCTGTAGAGCTTGTAGGCTTGAACACTGTGAGGTATGAGAAGGAAGAACTATGAAATGTAATGTTGATTCATGTTCCTGGTCCAATGTGTGTCCAAAATTTTCATTAGTTTTTGTTCCCCTTTCTGTACTTACTTTGGTCTGCAAATGATAATATGAGTGATTTGACCCATGGTGACAGGTCGATGATTAATAATAATAATAATAATAATAATACAGATTACTTATACGCACATACCTTCCCTAATAAGCAAGCTCATGGTGTTTACAATGAAAAGTCCACACTCATATAAAGCATTCCAACACTCGCACACTGTACAGTTGAATTAAAAGAAGAGTTAAATACAATACAATTAATTAACATAGCAGGCAATAAACAAAACACGAAACATAAGAGGGGCGCCTTGTGAAGCATCTCACTGCTCGTCAGAAAAGACTGACCAGAACAGGTGTGTCTTAAGGGGGGTTTTGAACTGGAACATGGAATCAGAGTGACGGACAGGGAAAGATAGGCTATTCCATGTTACAGAGCCGATGTAAGAAAAAGCTCGCTGTCCTTGGGTTTTCTTTTTGCGACGGGGGACATTCAACGTTTTGGTGTCTGCAGCTGAACGGTTATTTCTAGTGGGGGTGTAGACAGTGAGAATTTCTTTGATTGCGTGTGGTGCAGTTTGATTGAAGAAGTTGAAACACATAGTGGCTAGCTTATACTCTATCCTCTGAGCGACGGGGAGCCAATGCATTGCACGAAGGAGTGTGGATGTGGGAGTTCTCTTGGGACATCTAAAAACTAATCTAACAGCAGTGTTTTGGACAGTTTGTTTAGGAGAGTGTCAGGAATGCTGGCAAGAAGAGAATTTCCATAATCAAGATGGGACAGAACAAGGGAAGTGACAAGGGTTTGAGTGGCCTGTTGTGAAAGATAGTGACGAATAGTGCTAATTTTCCTTCATTATAATTATTATTATTATTATTATTATTATTATTATTATTATTATTTTAAAAAAATCACAGCCATTATTTTGCCATATATCACTCTTTGTTTACCCATGCACGGGACTTGTCACTTGCCCCACCCCAACTTCAGTTTGAGTACTAAAAGACTAATGCCCTTACTCGTCCAGTACCATGAGGCACGAGATATCCTTGAGAAACACAGCAAAAGACTGCAGGACAGAATGGAGGGGTACGTCGGTGAGCTGTGTATGAGCATCGAAGAGGCCTGTGACATGCTGATAAAACCCCCGCTGCTTCAAAGCGTGGAGCAAGCTGCCATCTTGGCCAGGACCACCGTTGCCAACTGGACCTTGAAGGTGTGTCTTTGTCGCCGTGTTGCATGCATGCTGAAACTCGGACAGTCTGTGGCACTTTTCCCTTGTGTGTGTCAAGTGTGGAGATGGATCCATAGCAGGTTTGTTTGTTTGTTTGATCGTATCTTCTTTCTGTCATTCATTTGTAGTCTAATATTCATTCATTCATCCATTCATTGTTTATTCATTCATAATTCGTTCATCTATTCATTCAACCATGTATTGATACATGTATTTGAAGCTTGTTTTTCTCCTGATGTGATATTTAATTACACTTGAAAAAATAGCAACACTTTCCAGGACCCTATATTTGACTGGGAATTGCTAGGCATGAGGCAGACAGACAGGAGGTTAGATTTCTTTCATCATTATATGAAGCATTCTCTGGCATCTCCATGCCAGCTGAGTCTTGCTATGTTGTACACAGGGTATCTTGCTGACTTGTGTATTGTCCTGCATGCCAGGTAGGAGATACATGACATCTTCAGAGTGCAGGTCAGAGTAGAATGATGTGGCACATTTATATCTTCTATCTGTATATTCATCCATTCATTATTCATCCATCTATCCATCCGTCTATAGCATCCATCCATCCTGTGACATTACATGTAAGCACTGAATCATCCATCTGAACATGGTATCCATCTTATTTTGTGCATGCTCGCATGCACCTATCCATCCATCCATCCATCCATTCCATTCCAGTCCATTAACATATCCATCCATCCACCCCCTCACCATCCACCCATCTTTCCCATCCATCCGTCCATCTGTCCATCTGTCCATCCATCTGTCATTAGCCGGAGGACACGGTAGATGGTCGGGGCGGTGGCCTATGCTACCTCACCTACAAGGCGGTGCTACGACGCAATGGGGAGTTCTCGTCCCGCAAGCACGGCCACCTGGACTTCAACTCTGACCTGGCAGCTCCCCTCTTGGCCGCCATCTGCCAACCCTGGAACCAGGTCTTCAAGTAAGACTCGCTCTAATGCAGTCTAAATATAAACTGTTTGTAGTTTGTCACCCCACAATGAGTCTTTACTTCACTTTTGTTGATTTTTGACTCACATGCGAAGCAAAAGTGAGTCTATGTACTGAGCCGTGTCGTCCGTCCGTCCGGGCGTAAAAAACTTAAAACGTTGGATTTTTCTCGGAGACTATTAAGTCTATCAACACCAAATGTGGCATGATGGTGTATGATGACAAGGCCCAGGCCTGCCTACCCGTACGGAAATTCCGTATTTTGTCCGGAAATTTAAAAAAATCGGCGAGCGTTCCGGAAAATACGGGAGTTTATTTTGCGTTCCGGAAATATCAAAATAAAAACTATAATAAAATATTTTCCAAACTCGTTGGCCTGTGGCTGTGCGCGAATCGTTTTCCGAAGCAGTCTACCGATGATTGCCGAATGGGTTTGTTCTGTAATGCGCAGGCGCAGCGCGCGAAAATATTTCCGAAAATTGCCGAGTGACGTCATTTTCGTACAGTGCGCAAGCGCAACGCACGAAGTGTTTTTCCGGAGAGTGCCGGTATGTGCAGCGTTCATGTGCAACAATGGCGTCAAAACGAAAGCCAAGCGATTGTGTTTCTGAATTATCGAAGAAACAGCGGAGGTCGCAGGTCTACAATCCAGCGTACACGGAGAAGTATCCATTTATAGTCCGCGGCACCACTGACTCCACTGTCAAATGTACGACTTGTGATAACCAGTTCAGCATCTCCAGTGGTGGCGCCAACGATATCGAAAGGCATGTTGAAGGCCCAAAGCATGTGAAGAAAAATGAGAAGAAGGTCGCAGCAGCGCAAAAACCTATCAGTGAATATTTTACACCGCCTCCTTCGAAAGTGTCCCAAATCGACATCGACGTAATTCGAGCTGAGGCGATGATGGTAGACTTGACAGTAGAACTGAACCTCCCAATGGCGGCATTGGACAAACTGAGTGTAGTAGGTGTAGGGGAAGACCTCCTCTTCCCACACCTCCCCATGGTTATGCTTGCCATAATGACAATCCCTCACTCATCAGCTCACTGTGAGCGCATTTTCTCAGTCGTGAGAAAGAACAAAACACACTTCAGAGGCAGCATGGGATCCGACACCTTGGAGGCCTTGGTGGTAGCCAAGTCCAGGCCTGGACAAGCCCTTGACAGAAACTACAGTGTCAAAGACCTGAAAGGCCTGAAAAGTGCCTACTACCAGTCTTTGTCACAGTTAACAAGCTGCAAAACTATTGTATATAGTGTACATAAAATCAGGTATGTTTTGTTTTATCTTTTGGTCCCTGGTTAATGATTAAAGTTGCTTTGTTTTCTTGCACTGTCGCACGGTTTAATACTGAAATCGGAAATGAAATACGGAAATTGGAACTTGGTAATACTGAAATCGAAAAAGGAGGGTAGGCAGCCCTGCAAGGCCTCAAAAAACATACATAGTGACTTGACCTTGCTTCAAGGTCAAGGTCACAGGAGCCATAAATGTGGTCTCAAAAACAGTCATTTTTCACATTTTCCCAATTTTCTCCCACGTTATTGAGAATGGCGACCTTAGCTACAAGTGGTATATAGGTCAAAGCAAGCCCTATCTTTTGATACCAGTTTGGTTGACCTTGCTTCAAGGTCAAGGTCACAGGAGCTCTTCAAAGTTGGATTGTATACATATTTTGAAGTGACCTTGACCCTGAACTATGGAAGATAACTGTTTCAAACTTAATAATTATGTGGGGCACATGTTATACTTTCATCATGAGACACATTTGTTCACATATCATCAAGGTCAAGGTCACTTTGACCCTTATGAAATGTGACCAAAATGGGGTAGTGAACCACTAAAAGTGACTATATCTCATGGTAGAAAGTGCCAATAATCACCATTGTGCTTCCTATGTCTTGAATTAACAGCTTTGTGTTGCATGACCTTGGATGACCTTGACCTTGGGTCAAGGTCACATGTATTTTGGTAGGGAAAATGTGTAAAGCATTTCTTAGTGTATGATGTCATTGGTAGGTTTAGTTCCTTGACCTTGAAGGTCACCTGAAGGTCAAGTTCATATAAAGGTCAAGGTCAAGCATGTGAGTCGTATGGGCATTGCCCTTCTTGTTGTGTTTGGCTGGGTCAGATAGTGCTTTGAATGCTCTTTCCAAGGATGAAAACTGCTGTAAAATCGGACCATCGGTTGGTAAATTGCAGGCTGTGGCAGACACCACCCTTCCTCTAGAATTGACCTTTCGAGAAATGACGTCAGAATGTTCGCCAAATTCTCCACAAGATTGACACATGGGTACTTTCAAATCTAGACCTCTGGTGAGAGTCTAATTTCAGTCCAGCCAATAAGACTCCTCATATTTTCGTTGATCAGAAGACAGGCTCTCATGGGATGCAAGGATAGAAGCATTCATTTAATTGGAGAGGAAGAAAAGCCAAACACTCACAGGTTCAGACACCCCACCACTCCACCACCCCCCACCCCCCTCCCACCCCCACCCCCACCCCCACCCCCAATTACTAGATAGGTTTCTTGCTTTAAAAGCATCATTTTTAAATGCATGACTAACATTTAGAAATACTGTTGCTGCGGCAAAAATAGGGATGACCTGTGGAACAAGTGAAGTGAAAATCTCAACTGACAACTTGCAGCCCAAAACTATTCTGGTCGTGGCTTAAAATAGTCCCAAGTTGGGTTAAGACTTGCATTGTGATGTAATGACACATTCAACTTTTGTTGCCTTACTGTTGATTTCATTTCACTCCCGTTGTTGTCATGTTTACGTGCAGATGTTTCAGGGCTGTATTCAGCAGTGTGTGCGTGCGTGTGAGAGAGAGAGAGATTTATATTCAGCTTTTCTTCTCGTTATTTTAATCCGCGCGTTGTTTTATCACCCTTGTTCCCTTTAGCTACCTCATGTGTCTTTCCCTCTTTTCCAAGTTCTCTCTCACACACACACACACACACACACACACACACACACACAACACAACACAACACAACACAACGACAACAACAACAACAACAACAACACAACAACAACACAACAACAACAACCACAACCACAACAACAACAACAACAACACAACACAACACAACACACACACACACACCAATCCCCTTGCATCTCTCACTTCACACCACCGTTTCCATCCCCTCATCCTAATCCAAACAAACAAACAAATACAAACACGCGTGCGCGAGCACACACACAGGAGCACACGCTCTCACTCTCTCGCTCACTCATTCACTTACTCACTCACTCACTCACTCACTCACACACTCACTCACTCACACACACACACACACACACACACACACACACGCACGCACACACACACACAAATACAACAACCACATGCATGCAGGCCGACATGCAGAGTCTATTTCGCGTCACAGTGACCACATGCGGCCTATGGTAAAGGAGTTGAATGCAGTCATCAGCCGGGAGGTGCAGATCTGCCGAGAAAACATGGACTCGGACCTGATTGCCAAGGGCATAACCTTGAGGCCCAATGATATTACCTTCAGCCACCACTGGACCTTGGGCCAGGCAAGTCCTCAGACTGTGTTTGTGTGTGTGTGCGTGTGTTTGTGTGTTGCGTATGTGTGTGTGTTAGTGTGTGTGTGTTGCGTGCATGTGTGTGTGTGCGTGAGAGAGAGAATGAACAAATGAACGAACACTTTATTGTATAGGCCTTTGGCCCAGTACTCAGTATCACGAGTATAATTATTACATTTCATGATGTAGACCTCCTTCTCTTAAACGCTTGAGTATGAGCTCACATATCTTATTCTCTCTCTTTCATTATTTGAGAAGCAAATAATCAGACTTTCCTGCATAGTTAGTCCGAAACAAAAATTTAGATATTTCATTCTAATATCTTCATAGGCTGGACATACAAATAGGAAATGTAGTTCATCTTCTTGGTTTTCATTGCAGCTAGGACACAGCAATGTATCTGTAGTTGGTTCACTGAATCTACATCGATGTACAGACAGTTCACTGATACCTAAACGGAATCGTATGTACAGGTTCCTGAAAATAGGTTTGTCCAGATCATAGAGATACTGCTCCAACTTATGATTACTTTTGAATACTTTATAAAATGAATATCTCTCACTTGTATGCAACGTATCATCCCAACGTTCACTGTAACGACAGATCAGCTTACGCTTAATGTGACGTACCCTCCACTTTAATTGGCTCAATTTGTAAATTCTTCTTTCGTCTCTTGGTCTAGGGGTATACGTGGAGGGGGTCAACTATATAATTCATTCTCTCCCACTCTCTCACTGTTCACATAACATGACACAGTGTTCAATAATGATTTTCTTTAATGAACTAGATCATGACACGAGAATGCTATAAAAACAAAATGGATTAAACAATCAATTAGGCTGGTCAACCTACATAATCTCATTCAGCGTGGCTGAGACTATAGTGAATATAGTCTCAGCAACAGGTCGGTCACGTGATAGCCTTAATTCTTCCATAACATGCACACCACCGTTCTGAACACAGTCTCAGCCACGCTGAATGGCCTACCACATCGTTGAGTGTATTCCTCCGCTTGTTGTGATACACACGGATACTGGCAGCCATCTTTTCGTCAATTCATTTTCTAAACATCGATTTCCCATAAATGTAAGACTTGTAAGCGGTAAAATTCGAATCACAAGAGTGTAATATTGTGAACTCTATTAATTATAAAGACTTTGAATACAACAGCAACAATTATGTTCATTGTGCGAGTAAGGCAACCAATCCCGTCTGCATCATGATAATCTTTTGGACCGATAGTACGATACGCCCAGAAACTTGCTGAGTGCTTTTACTGATGAGGAATCATTAATTTAATGAATGCTTAGAAGGATTAAACTTAGAAAAACTGCTTCTGAGCTCTCCGATGATATCGAACTTCGGAATCTGGACGGATTCCTACAGGAAAAACTTCCACTCGATCAACGTTCAACACAGACAACAGTGAGTAAAATCTTCCTTCTAGATCAGTCGATACACGAATGATCGAAGTGTGGACTCAAGCAGCTCGTCAAACAGTGTGAAGGCAGTTAGACCACAGGTTTCGGCCAGAAAGCATTTACTTGCGAGAGTATAACCATAGATTCACGAAACCACAGGAATCCTTTTCGCTGCATGTATACTAGTTCCAAAGATTGCGTGTATACACAATCGCGCACGTGGTGAAGGCAGTTTGCAACCTTATAGACGACGTTCGCGCTAAAAGTAGTTCTCAAATGATTTCCTGAAAATCTCATAGATTAGTTTTATTAGAACACCAAATTTGTGTTTATCTTTCGGGATAAATAATTGGAGTGAAATAGAATCGTCTCTTTTTACTCTCAATGGTCTTTTGATCATGTTGAATTTTGATTGGTAAAATCATTGGAATGTGGAGCCGAAGTCACGTGACCAACCTGTGTCAGAGATACTATATCTCTGTGTTCAGAATGACATAATCTTTGACTGAATGTAGAGGAAAGCTTCCTCTGAAACGACAACAAACTGGATTTCAAGAGTACTTACTATAAGCGAGTCTTTTCGCGCTGACGTGCGACGCTATTTCGGGAATGCGTCACAGATGAAATTTCATTCACATCATTCTGGTCGCACAGACCATCACACACAACCTCTCTCACAAGGCTAATCCTTAGAGAGAGATTAAAACAGGCCATAAACGTGATGTGTATTCAACACAACACGACACAGCTCCACTGCTTGGGTGGAGATAGATTTTCACGCTTGACACTCAGCCTAGCGTTTCGCGTAGACTGAGGGAGATTCTCCATACGATGAATACTGGGGATTCAGTGAGGATCGTTCCTTCCTCCTGAAGATGGACTCTGGTCTTCAATCATCAATCAGATGATGGGGAATCAGTCTTTAAAAGATTTCTTCTCCATACCTCGACTGCCTCGCGTGATCGATGAGCGTCGATTTGATCTGGCCTCGTAGTACTGCAGGCTGTGCGCGCACGCACATGGAAATACGGTTCTTAGTTCAGGATTTTCAATGGAGATTCTTTTACGTGTTATCCCTGCACACGGAGTGGCTACTCTTCACACTTAGACTTCACGTCTTTCCGGCTCGCAAGCCTCAGCGCACACTGAATCTAACTTGCTCGTGCATCGTCTAAAGAATCATAACAAAGCATACTCGTGACCAGCCTCAACCAATCAGATTGTCAGGAATAGCGTCAGTGTCCTGGTTACGCTGAGCTGGTCGTTGCAGCTTATTGCGCCAAACGTTGGATATTAAAACCTAGACATAACCCAGACAGATAGTTCACGAAAGGTTAGACTGGTAATTCCTGTCAGACATTGTATTTTAAACAGGACAGAAAAGTGGGACGCCAATCGTCACGTACGCGTCTACCTCACCCTGCTAACGGCTTTTACTGCTCAACGCCAACTCGCGTTTTCAAAAACGCATAGAGAATATAACACAAGGTAGACATTTCACACATAAGAATTATAATTTAGGGGTAGATCCGTCACACTTTAATTCCTTAATAAAAGCGTTTTCTTCGTGGACTTCTTGTCATCTCCAAATATCATGGAACTCATACTCAAACGGTATATTCTTTATATTCATAGCCCAACAATCATTAAAATTAGTTGTACCGATCATCATTTGGTATTTCTTTTTGGGGTATATTTTTTCATTCATTTTCATTATCCGTAGCCAGTATTTCATACAGCGTAGTATAGCCCCGATATACAATAGATAGCGACCTGTATCGCCATAAATCATCAAGTTAGGAGTTCTGTTGGACACGTTGAGAAAACCTTTTATCATGTACTGGTGAAACTCTCAATCTCTTCACAATTGTCCACGCCCCAAACCTCTGCTCCATAAAGCAAAATTGGCTGAATTTGAACATCGAATATCCTGAAGATGACACTTGGTGATGTACACATCCATCTTTCAAAGGTCTCAACCACAGCAGCTTCTTTTCCTTTGACAAATTTGCTTGTGCGACATTGTAAGATAGTTTAGTGGAAAATGTATATCCCAGATAGGTGCATTCATTTGCTACCTCCAGCTTATCTCCTCCTATATGCCAGCGTTCATGAGCTGCCAGATGACCTCCCAAACGAAACACCATAATTTTAGACTTTGACATGCTAATACTCAGACCAGCAGCCTCTGCTGTACTTTTTAGAGTGTCTAGCTGGTTCTGTAGGCCCATGGATGTATCTGAAAGGTCTACGACATCATCGGCAAACAGGAGGAGATATACTGTTGTGACATCAGGAAAGAGTTGGAAACCATGTTTACCCTTTTCGGCCACTACTTTTGCAACCTCCCCTACCATGTAAGAAAAAAGAATCGGCGAACATTTACACCCCTGCTTCAGCCCCGAGGTACATTCAAAGTATTCCGTGTGCCCCTCTGGGTACCTCACAGAGCTCTGTACACAATATTGCATAGACTTCAATATTTGCAACATTTTCCCATGAATGTCCTTATTTCTCAAAATACCAAACAATACATCTCTAGAGATACTGTCAAAATCTTTGCAAAAATCGATGAATGTTGCATATACTTTCTTTCTCCTCCCTAGATATCTTTCCACAATGCTATGTAGAGTGAAAATACTGTCAGCCGTACTGTAACCTCTCATGGTCTTCTGTCCACTCTTGAAATCGATAGTTCAGAATATGTAGAAAAACCTTAGTCAATGTACTTGTTAAGGATATACCTCTATAATTATTTGGGTCAACATGGTTACCTTTTTGACTCACATGCGAAGCAAAAGTGAGTCTATGTACTCACCCTTTTCGTCCGTCCGGGCGTCTGTAAAAAACTTTAACGGATTTTTTTTGGAGACTAAGTATGACACAGGAATTACCAGTCTAACCTTTCCGTGAACTATCTGTCTGGGTTTTTTACTTGGGTTTTCGTTAAGGTTTTTAAACCCAACGTTGGCGCAACTAGCTAGAAGCCGTTACGGGGACACTGACCACCATTCTGACGATCTGATTGGCTGAGGGCTGGTTCACGTGTGGGTTTTGTTATGTTCATGTAAGTCAATGCCAGGAGAGTTTCATAGATTATGTGCACTGAGGCTTGCGAGCCGGAAAAGACGTGAGTCTACGGCGCTGTAGCGTGAAGAGTCAGCACTACTCCGTGTTTGCAGGGATAACACAAGTAAAAGAATCTCCATGGAAAACCTGAAACTAAGAAACCGTATCTCCATGTGCGTCGTGTCTCTTTTGCCTGCGCACAGGACTATGTACTACGAGGCCCCAGATCAAATTACGCTTCATGATCACGCGAGGCAAGTCTGAGGTATGGAGAGAAACCTTTTAAAGACTGATTCACCATCATCTGATGATGATGAAGGACCAGGAGTCCATCTTCAGGAGGAAAGAACAATATACACTGAGTCCTGATGTCTTGTCTCATCGTATGGAGAATTTCCCTTCAGTCTACGCAAAAAGTGGGCCTGAGTGTCAGTGTTCCAAACTTTACAATCCACACAGGTGGTTGGTCATTGCTGTGTTGGTAGGTACTGTGTCGACCGTGAACACAAAGAGTTAGGCCTTTATAATCTTCTCTCTACGGATTAGACTTGTGAGAGAGATTGTGTGTGTGTTGGTCGGAGGCGACCAGAAAAGTGCACGAAATTTCATCTGTGAGCGCGCTTCTGAATTAGCGTACACGTCTCCCCTTTCCTTTCCTTTCAAGCTCTTGGGATTAGCTTTATTGTGTACCCAGAGACTCTCTTGCTTGCTCCTAACGTCACCTTTTTTTTCAACATGACTTTTTTCTTGAAATACTGAAAAAAGCTAGCGTCGCCATCGTGTCTACGTAAGAGACTTGTTGTCTGTGAAAATTGTACTTGAGTGGTTGTAGGGAGAGTAACCAGACACGTTCAGTTTGAAGGTAGACCCGGACTAATTTGAGTGATTGACTCAATTCTTTTGGGTTAGAAAATTCATCTTGTTTTCATGATTTAACTTCATTAA